>JAXQKB010000123.1:0-89909 GCA_037042295.1 Irpex sp. Y119-03 | reverse complement strand
TATTATCGACGCGATCTACTACTTTTGTTATTAACTATGTTAATAAATCCTCCGGGAGTTTCTTCCCGTACGTTAATGATTGCGGCCGAGATGAATAAATCACAGGCGTGCATCTCCAAATGTCAAGGACTCGGATGCTTTACGAAAGAACGAGGTGAGAGTTTGACTGGGTCGCGCACTTCTTCTCACTAATCTTTCCGACACGTAGCCTAGCACATGCTATGAGATCTTGAGCGAATATACTTCTTCAAGCATTCAAGGCCTGACTGAAACTGACGAAGCACCGAACAATCTTTCCCTCTCTTAGACGTTGCTATCCCATGACCTGTTTTGATCTCACGGTCCTCCGGAAGCTGCCATTTAATCTTATACGTGGTCGTCTTTCGACAACTCCCAGCATTATATCGTCTTTGACAAACGTAAGCCATGACTCGAGTCGCCCTTGTCACCGGAGGATCCCAAGGGATAGGTGAAGCCATCGCATTACGATTGGCTGAAGACGGCTTAGACGTCGCAATTCTTGATATCCGTGGAAAGGAGGAACAGATGCAGGCTGTGTCGCAGAGGATCAACGAGATTGGCAGACGATCGCAGTGGGTTGTAGGAGATGTCTCTGACGAAGCGTCTGTCAAGAACGCCGTTGAAAGCGTAGTGGAAACGCTGGGCAGCCTCGACGTGGTAAGATTCGTAACATGTAAATCTCAGTATCATATGTTCTCATTCATGTCTTACCCTTTAAATTCCGTTTAGCTGGTGGCTAACGCAGGGATTGGTAGTGGTAAGGGCCCAAGGACCATCATTGAATGTGAGTAAACGCCATAATAGAACAGTACCCGAGGTTCTGATAGAGTGCATCCAGCCACAACAGAGGAATGGGATACCATGTTTGCTGTCCATGCCCGTGGAACGATGCTTAGTTTCAAATATGGAGCGTTGCAAATGATCAAGCAGGGTAATGGGGGCCGGTTGATTGGTATGTGTATCTTCGACTAACTCTGAACAGACTTCACAACGGCTCACGCACACTCCTACCTACCTCAGGTGCTTGCTCTTTTGCGGGGAAGAATGGTGACAAGTCAAATCAACTTCAATAGCTGATCATACAGCTCATGAATACTAGGAAACATCCACTTGGGAGCGTACTCTGCCGCCAAGTTTGCCATACGTGGTTTGACCCATGTGATGTGTACGTATTTTATGTACTTCCCAACATTTTCCCGCTGACAGTGACTCGCTTGCACAAACAGCCAAGGAACTGAAAGAGCACAACATCACCGTGAATGCCTACGCGCCAGGACTCATTAATACAGCCATGCGTAAGAAATGATTATCTCTGGAAGCTTCAGGCTGGGACATTCATCTTTGGTCTTCACAGTCGCGCATCCGGATGACGAAAAGAACGGTGGCCTTGGGTCTACTGCCAGAGACGTATGACAGTGCTCAGATCCCTGCAAACGACAGTGGCTGAACTCTTGTTCCGGCTAGGCGTTTGGTTTACCCTTAGATACCAAAGTGGGCGAGCCGTCCGTCGTTGCTGGCCTAGTGTCCTATCTTGTTCGCCCAGAATCGAGCTTTGTGACAGGTAGGTTGTCATTGTCACCGCATATCGAGCCGTAGCATCGCACTCACCCGGGTAATATTTTTAGGCCAGATCATCAGCGTTGACGGAGGCCTCAACTATGATTAGTCGATGGGAGTTCATGTCTAATTCAATACATGGAACCAGATGCTTCACTTGAGTCGCGTGGCGAGATCGCTTCTTCGTTCGTAGTCCATGATAGTACGAACTGCCGTTCAGCTCAGTACTTCTATCTAGAGTTCGTTCAAGAGGAAGGTCACTCATTAGCGTGCTTCTCTGGCTCTGTATGTATGGAAATCCCTGATCTATGTATTGTGTCGCACGAAGGTTACCTTTATTTATTAGTCGAGTGAGCGCAGTGATTGAGACGCTTAGTCTATTGCGTACTGCCAGAAAGTAAGGTCCCAGTAGTACACCAATCGTCCTATCTCCAGTAAGACATGTTCACACCCGTTCTTGAGGGCTCAGAGCCCACACAAACTCGAGCAACAGTAGTGACGGTAGTAAATAACTGAAAATAATATCAAAACAAGATCCAGCATCGGCAGAACAGGCCAACCACCACACGTCCAAAACCCTAGAAAGAACTTGAACTTGAGCCCCCTTCTGATGAGGAGTCATGCTTCCGACTCGTATCGAAATCCTCCGGCTTGATAGGCACGAGCCGATCGTGGATGTGCTCCGCGTCGTCCCTAGAGGGGAGCCTGCGTCTGGGTTTTCCTTCGACTAGGCGTTGGTATAGTACGTCTGTTGTAGCGCAGCGTGTCAGTTTTGTCGTTGTACTGAAGAGAAAGAGAACTGAAGGGAGAGAGAGAGAGAACAGTAACTTGAAGAGGAAGGAAGGAGGAGAAGACGTGGCAAGAGAGAACTTACAGGAGACGGCGCCGATGATGGGCACGGTGACCATCACTGTTTGAAGCCTCTTTGCTTGAGGCGACAGAGGTGTCTTTGCCATCGTCTTTGCCTTCAGGTTATTTGGGTTTTGCGTGGCCACGTCCAATCCGCGTAGTGATGGCGGTAGGAGTGTAGAAGAAGCGCTCTATGCGACCCAGAAAGGAATGTTGATGCCTTGTGGCGTTTGATGCGGGCTACTTGGACCTTGGTCGGGACCGCCATGACTCCTGCTTACATGCCTGCTCACTTTGCTGGTCGGATGACAGACCACGTCATGACACAGTACTCGATTGCGATATCTCCAGTTATCCCCAAATGGCCGGTTTGTGGGCAGGTGGAGTAGGTACTGCAAGGCATGTGATGTGTATCTCGCTCTAACACCGTCGTAAGATAGACCCATTACACTTTCGACCACATGTGACACTGCGTGACAGTCATGTGAAGTGGCTCATTTACCGGCGGCAAACGTGTCACTCAGCCTTTCTGATGGCTAAGCGCTGGCAATTTTGAGTCTGTTTCGTTCAAAATCTGAGCAGCCACGCCATTGCACAAAAAGGTAGAACAAGAGAGAGCTTGCTATTACTAAGTTATACACCTCACTTGTTGCACTTTGCTCGTAACTGAGTGCCTTCGAGCTATTTTGAACAATCTCGTTTTTCTGCGCCAAAACTGTCACACTTCTGCACGTGATGTGGTCGAAAGTGTAATGGGTCTATCTTAACAAAAGCTACTCGGCCAATAAATCGATAGGTGATCATGAAGGGCAAACCACGAGCCCATACGTATACGGAAATCTATGCTGGCGCTGAACGCGGTCACAGACGGGAAACAACTGTGACTCACATGTGAATGACGTCGGCATCCGGATATATGGGTTGTCATAGTGCTCCTGTACTCCTGTGTATATGCGTGCTGAACAGGCTGCTGCTTATCAAGCTGTGCAGCTTATCAACCATCTTGTAGGCGCATTAAGTCTCTGGTATGTACTATGTCCTGCGCTATAAAAAGAGGTTGGCGGGCTCGCTGAAGCTTCATCACGCCAGATATTCATCCACCTACTCTGACTTGTACTACTATATCTCTATCGAGACATGTCGTCATACGAGACACGCCCTGCCGACCCTTCTCAGCCTTTCATTCCTAACGGAGGCGGCTCTGCTGATGGGTTCAGCAATGATAAAGAGGCTACCGGAACGTGTTTCTGCGGTGCCATACAACTCGTTTTCGTACGTTGTCTCTCACGCATGCACGCCACTTTCCTCCGCTAACCACGAATATAGCCCGTCACGAAAGAAGGCATCAAAAACACCTTCGTCTGCCACTGCACAGACTGCCGTAAAGTCTCCGCATCAATGTTCGCAACCAACTTCACCGTCCACTCCGACGACCTCCGCTACACACGCGGCCGAGAGCTAGTGAAGACATACACGCAGTCCAAGACAATCGCGTCGCACAATAGCATGACGAACTACTTTTGCGGGACGTGTGGGACGCTGCTGAACCGAGTGAGCAGTGGGATGCCGGAGTTGAATTTTGTGAGGGTGGGGTTGGTGGACGATTTGAGGTTGCATGATACGGTGCTGAAGCCGCAGGTGGAGTTGTTTGTGGACACGAGAGCGGCGTGGTTGAAGCCTGTGGAGGGTGTTAAGCAGGGACATGGGATGGGTCCCTTTGCAAGCGCAGCTAACAAGCTATAGTTGGTGTGTACGTTTCATGTTGTTTTACAGGGTTGACGGGGACATGTACAGTACTGGATGGTGTAGGGATAATGCTGCTTATTCTGGGCGTTTACGTGCTGGAATGTAAGCGCTTAAGTGACGTCGATCTGTCTTCTCTGCCATGATGCCCAGTGAGAAACACATCTGCTCTGAGCGACTGACATCTAATTTTTTCTTCTCCGCCAACTGATTTCGATGAGAGTCGATGAGAACCGAAAAGTCCGAAATAAAACTACTCGAGTCGACTGGAAACGACGATTCCATTATCACTTCTACTGTAGTCTACCACCCTCTGTACCGACAATTACATCTATACATCTGCTAGCATATCCGAAATCTACCGTGGTCGACCCACACCCGCCCACACTGCCCGTTGCAAGCTCGTCGATTCGGAGGCCCGGGCCCTCTGCGGTCCTGCCAAATTCCTAAGTAAAGGTACTAGTAAGCACGGCAATGGATGCATCGTTCAAAATTACGTGCCTCATGTGGACCCAGAGGCTTTCTGTTGACGAAACATTTCTGCAAACTCGTGTGGCGTGAGTTACATATAAGTAGCATGCGAGAGGAGTACTACTCACAGTGCTTCAGTCAACGTTACGAGCTTCGACCGTCGCCTCTCTGCTGACATGAGCCTACAGACCACTAATGATAGGACTAGGATGTGGCACCGTGTTGAGTGGATCGGCATGAGTAAGTGTAAGTGGTACAATCGACACCGCAGTGACGCACCTATGTCTGCTGATGCGATATCGCATATATGCGCTGGGATCTCTGCCAATGGCCTTCGAAAGGCCCAGAAAACCAGATCAGGGTGAGTATCCTAATACAGAGCTATCGAATAACTTACCTTAGCTTGAGCCTTTCACCTCACCGTAACTTATGGTATGCGTGATCCCGTGAGCATTGCACGTGTGAGATGCTCTAGATCCAGCAAGCGGCAAACAAACTTGGACTCACTGACAACGATACTGACAAGGCCATGTGGCTGCAGCTCCAGATAGAGCGATCTCGAGGGAGAGGTGCATGAGTCGCGTAGTAGTACAAAGTAGGCATGATGGCGGTCAGGGAGGGAAAGACTTTGGAGCTGCAGTCGGACAACGACTTTGGCTTTAAAGTCGCTCACCACGTGATTGTGCTTCGTACAAGCTGTATACTGTGCAAAGGCTGCAAAGACTTGGAATAGTGAGCATATCGTGTCGAGGTCGGTGCCACACGTAGACCCGTTGCGCGCAATCGTTATTCTGAGTACAGCCCACCGGACCGCTCACAGAATGTCGAGAAACCTTGTTTTTATTGATTTCGTCAGACGCTTAACACACGAACACGTCCTTTCCGTCGACCACAGTACATTACAGTAGATTGGTTGAGGGCAGTCGTTTGGGGTCGCTCAGAGCAGATGCGTTTTTCACTGGGGCTAAGGAGCTGAACCGTGAGCAACACTAGTGTACTGTACCATTTACGGCAATTCGACCCTTGCAACGCTCGGAAGATCCAGGTGCGATCAGATTTACGCCTGTTCACTGGTCCCGAACCCGAAGGGAAAGCAACCGGCGCGTGTCCATCTGGCCCTGTACATAAGCGAGCCGGCAAATCCGACAACGCGGTCGGTACACCGCGGCTTCTCCCTTGACCGTGTTCTTGTCATTGCGTGGCTATTGAACGCTGCGCATTGCACGAGTGCGAGGCATGGGCCTCCTGTTGTGACATGCTCCTCATCCATCACACTCTCGAAGAACAGTGTCTACGACTACAGGCGCGTCAGGCGCAGGTCGTCCCCACCGACTATTGGCTATGTTGGCAGGGACTATATCCCACTCCATCGCGGCGGCAATGATTGCCAGTTACACTACCTAGTATGTTCTAATTTATGTGATCCGGATACTCAAGGGATTTAACTGCCTGTCTGACAGTATGCGCAGCAATTATTGTGCTGTAGCCTCCAGAGGTACGTCACCACCATACCAGCGCGTTGAACCAATGACGCTAATATAATTTTATAGTTTTATTCCTGTGGGACTACCTGATCACTGTGGAGGACGAAGTCGAATATTTCTGGGAGCGCAAGATCACGACAGCCAGCGTGCTGTTCTTGCTCAACCGATACGTCAACCTTGCTATCACTGTTCTACAGTTCTTTGCTGTATCGTCATTCCAGACTGCGCAAGTGAGTGCCGGTGTCTATAGACTCTCGCTGATCACGTTTCTGAACTCGTTCTAGAGGTGAGGCTTCTCAGGCTCACGTATATGTGACATCTGTATTAACCAGTGCGCTAGCTGTGGTGCTTTCGTGCGGGTAATCCAAACTTTGTTGGCACTTGCCTGCACCATCAGCGGTGGTGAGTCTCGGCCTAAGCTTTCCACAGAGTTTCTTTTTTTATTTGTGACTACTCAGTTTTCGCTGCCATTCGTGTATACGCTATATGGCAACGCAGCTGCCTCATTGCTTTGCCCGTTTTGATGCTGGCCATGGTTCCCCCGGTCCTAACTATCGTACGGTTCTTCTAGTATTTGCACAGATTATGGACATTAACTCGCTACTACTAGTATATCGATGCCCACCAAACGCCTGCGCTCGCCCCCGCACCTTCTTCGGGTTGCGCTATTATAGTAGGGCTTACGCTTACACAATATACTATGTATGCTAAATCTTGGTCTCTTGACTTTGCTGCCGTAACTGACTTCAGATCGTAGATGTATGCCTATCAAAAATGAGCTTCTGTACAGTCTGGCTTACCTGAACTCTAGATGCTACTACTATGCGAAGCTGCACTATAGCCTACGATGCGCTTGTCTTTGTCTTGACTGTCGCACGGACTTGGCAGCTCGAGAGAGACAGCCAAGCAAAGACTGGCCTGGCGAGATTGATCATACGGGATGGTGAGCTCTTTCTGCGCACAAACAGAGCCCCAGGTTAACAGTTCGTGGTCTTAGGCTGTCTATATTTCGCGTAAGGTTTAAGGCTCTTTTATCTGGTACTATCGCTCATCTGCGTCGTAGATGCCTGACACTCTTAAATACCGCACAACTGGTTCTCACTTTCACCTCTGAGGTGAGCCGTTATTATTTGCTCATGTGCTCATGTACTCACATTCCACAAGGATATAAATTACCCATCATACTTTGTTTCTCCGTATGTCTGCATATTCCTTAGCTAACTTTATCTGACAAAGTCCCTGCATGGTACAGGCTCACTTCCATCCTTATATCTCGCCTTCTCCTCAACCTTCGTAAAGCCGCACAAGCTTCTTTGGGCATGATGGCCGACACATCCCTTTACCTCAGCTCTGGTTCGCCTAGCGTCGAATCGTCCTCCGACATTTTCTTCGACATGAGCAGCGACTTGAAAGAAGTTAGTCTCCTGTATTCGGATACCCTGCGGTCGCACGGAACATCAAGCCAGAAGGATATTGAATCCAGGTCATCCAAACCGGGCTCAGAGGTCGACCCAAGCATCTGAACAAGATCATCAACAGAGTCGCGTCGAGAATCACAATATCACAGGCTTGCCGGCAACAGGTGTAGTGCGGAGCGCGAGCCTTGTTACACTGTTACACTCCTTTCTATTTCGCGCAGTTCACTACGTATATACTCGAATTAGGCTGTATCGTATAGGGCACATACTACATACTAGATATGTAACATAGTCATATTAGCAGGTTCAGTGGACTATGAGACTGACCTCCGGGAGATACGTTTGTTTAATCCATCGCCTTTCTGTCGCGTTCTCCGTCACAGCAGAGTCCCCCAGAGGCCGACTACACCTGAACAGTTATCGTTTCGTCTTCCTTCAGTGGCTTGTCATCATATCCAACCAGAGTGATATTTGCGCCGTCATCCCTCCCCAGATCGCTGGAAACAAGCTCGATCTTTCGTGAAAGGTAAGTATAACTGATCCATGTAATATCAATAAGCACTTACCACTGACCGCCAGGAGTATGTAAAACCGGCACGCGCTCAGGCGTCCATACTTTGGGTCCGCTTCTCGTAATCGACGACGCGCCTCTACGACAGCTCTACCTGCCCTCATCGCCAGCGGATCCAGAGCGGGTACCTTCAGCATGAAGTCACCCCATGCGGGCCCGTATTCTTCCACCACTTTGTATCTGTGATTGCGTTCCGGACCAGGTGCGGGCCATGGTCTGCATACTTCCTGCTCCATTTATCGTCAGGATTCTCGTACATGCACTCTTATTTGGTAATCTGGGGGAATCGCAGAAGGGGAAAGCGACACTTGGGATTCGGACAGCGAAACCAGGTTGCCGCAGAGGTCAAAAACGTGTACTCGTCTTGAGTTTCAGGAGCGGGGATAAGCGATTGGTCCGAGGTTTTCAAGCAACGACGGGCAATACTGAGCTGCCATTCACGTATGGCGGGAGGAGTATACGGACGCCTCCACCCCCGGAGGAAGGAAAGCGTATCCGAATCCGAGTCTGAGTCTTCTGGCCCGTTATCTTCTGCAACTACATTGTTTCGATACGGATACGAGGCAGTACGGATCCCGCTGAGCCGGTCCCTGCAGGTTTGTACAGTATGGTCATTTGAGGGGTGGCTTTTCAATACGTCACTCAAGGATGGCATGTGAAAGCAGGCATCCACTGGGCGGAACATCCCATGCGTTTTTTGCTCGGAATCTACATATCTAGCCAGCTCGTCTAGCCGACGGGTCACTGTGGACCAGTAATCTGGTCGGTAACGTCCATCCACGAGGCTTCCCCACCAAAAATCGAGATAGGGTTGGATCATCTGTAGGGCTGCAGAGTTGGTGAGCGATATCTCACAGCTACACAATAAACCAGATGGCACTGACTGCAGTCGCTGATATAAGGGACCCGTTGTTCTACTTCAGGGATCAGGAACGCGAGTGCGACCTTCATGTCCGCTTCAGGGTGACTATATGGCCTCCGGAAGGGAGAATCTGGAAGTTCTAGCAGGCTGCACGTACGTCAATACAATACTCACAATGCCATTACAAACACCAGGGCTCACCCCCGATAATGACGATTCTCCCACCATGTCTCGACATCCTCTCGGGACTAGTCAGGAATATTTGAGAACCCGAGAACTTCACATGAGCTACACATGTACTCACCTCGTAATCTATGCTGAAGCTTTCTTTGAGTCCATCAACGAATTGCTTGTAATCAGGGTGCATACCCTCATGACTGTTGAGCCATACTTGGACAGGCTCCCAGTGAGCGCGAAGAATGCGCCTCCTAATGCAGGGGAAGGGCTATCTGCAACTGAAGCCATCGCATGGATTTTCTCCGTACTGACGTATACGAGGGAGCGGACATAATCGTGTCCGGGAAAATATCCAGAAGACGTTTGTCCGTCTTTTTGCGAAAGCCAGGTACGCTTCTCCGGCATTCTTCACGACTGATTGTTCTGTGTTAAAATAAGCACCAGAAACAAAGACTCTATATTGCCATAAGTTGATAATCTTACTTAACCGTTAGACACGAATAGCATGATCTAAACCCAAAATTCCAGAGTATTTTATCTGTGGGTAGATTGTTACAGAACTTAGGGGTAATACTGAGCGGCCACTTTAATTGAACGCACGACTACACTCACATAACATTCTTCCGAGGATAACATGGCGACGAATTGAATTTCGGTCATGTCTTTCGGGCAGGATGGAATACAGTATATCTTCTTCAACGAGGTTCTCCACACCCAGCGGTTGGCTTGTGAATGCAAAACATTATAGACATGTTTGCTCAGTCGGGAGAAGCGTAGAAGTTCTGGTGGCTCGAGCTCGCTCAGAATCTAAGAATCGAAGTCTCAACTTACGCTGCTAACATTGGAATTAATGATCGGAACGATGCATACCATTGACAGAAGCTCAAGCGGTAGGCATGCAAATCTACCTACGCGATGCAACTGCATTGTCGACCTTGTAATCGATATGGCCTTTCCTGTCGCTGCGTATCCTACTTGTTTTCGCGTAACAGGTCTGCTAGCGTGGCGACCAACGACTACTACTTACGGGGTGAATTCGGCGTGGTAAAGTAATACGCGTGTACTTACTTCGGATTCAGCTGAGCTAGGCCTTATGGGGCTTGGACTTCAGTGCTAGTAGCTGCTTGAGCGAGTGTCCACAGTGACAAGGATACTCAGTAGCACTGAGCAAAGTATCCGTGTGAGTATGGCCGGGGCTGGGTGGTTCAAGTTAGTCCACGATGAAAGACGGATTGTGTAGCTGACGCTTGAGCATCATCATGCCTACTCACGAGTGATCTTAGACTTGAAGTTGTTGCAATATTACTGTACTGTACTTTGACAGTAAAAGGCTCCGCCGGCGAGTCCAAGTCCGAGTCTACTTGCGCTAGTCACACAGTTACCGCGACGCCGACTGCCATGTGACGTCACACATTCGTTCTCAGCGCTAGCGTCCGCAGCGGGTTAAGTGACGGTACCGACGATACATCGATACACGATGACTTGGTTGGGAGACACCCAGAAATCTATATGTGAGTTACGTACGCGGGTCATCAGCGCGTCTGCATGCTCGTTTAAAACAGACGGGGCGTAACCTTCACATCGATTTACTTACTGGCAAGTCCCGCTGAACACACCGACGTCGATTTTTCTTCAAAATATAGTCACAGTATGACGGATCTCGACCTCACAAAGTTCAAGGCCCTGATCTTCGACTGCTACGGGACTCTGGTGGTAAGTATTTTCCTACACATGGTGTTGTCGTCCAGTTGATTGATCGCCCCGCACATAGGATTGGGAGGAGGGTATATATCAAGCTCTCCAACCTTTGATTCAAAGGATCAAGCCTTCGATCTCTTCCAGGAGAGATGTTCTACTCGCGTTTACGAACGTAGAGAAGGATCTCCAGGCCAAATATCCTACCATGCTCTATAAGGACATCCTCGCACATACCCACGCTGAACTCGCCGCACGCCTGCAGGGCAAGCCTACCCGCCCCGACGACGGCCAGAGTGTCGCCGTCACAGAGCTCTCTGCGCACCCCGGAGGTTCTACGGGGTCGGCCATCACCACTGCAGGCCCATCGAGCGCCGCAGATAGTTCTGCCCAGAGCAGTGGACTCACGGACGAAGATATCGCGTTTGGGAGCAGCGTAGGCTTATGGAAGCCCTTTCCCGATACCATCCCCGCTCTCAAGACACTCTCCCGACACTATAAACTCATGATTCTCTCCAACGTCGATAACGAATCCCTCAGCAAGACCCGCGCCGTTCTCGAACGCTCAGATCCTAACAACCAGTTCGAGTTCGACGGTGTATATACCGCGCAGGACATCGGCTCTTACAAGCCCGATCTCGCCAACTTCGAGTATGCGCTAAAGAAGTTGAAAGAGAACTTTGGAATTGAGAAACACCAGGTTCTCGTCACGGCGGGATCATTGTTGCACGACCATTTGCCAGCCAACAAGCTAGGGCTGAACAGCGTGTGGATTGCTCGGCAGGGTGCCGTCATGAGACAGGATCCTGTTGCGACATACGATCTCAAGTTCACCACTCTAGGGGCGATGGCGGAGAAGGTTACGGAGCAAGCTGCAAGTACATAGTTTGTCATTCCGAGACTCTGAAGACAGGATGTATAGTATCGATATCGGATGTGCAGATGTTGTACCAAATGTAAAGAAAGGATTCTAAAAGACTGTACGATATGTACTTGATGTTAATAAAAAAAACTCTCGGCTGCCATACTCCGAGTGTCAGAGTCGCGTTTGTTTATATGTGCAAGTAGAAAAAAAATAGCAACTACTCGTTTCGATCGAGTGACCTCGGGGTTATGAGCCCCGCGCGCTACCCCTGCGCCAAGTTGCTGATATCGAACTTCTCGCAGGTGCATATTGTGGGGTGTGGCACTGACACCAAGTCATGAATAGCATCGGAGTGGTGGCACCATGACTCTATCGATGTTCTTTCACTCGTCTAACAGGCGTAGTAGCTTCTCTATAAGTGTACTTATTTGTCCTCTACGGCGGTGTCTCGTTGGGCGCAGAATTGTTTGACCTAACCAGCCGCCACCCATGTACTGTCGCTCGCACCTCTTCTTCCCCAGGATCCTCCGGGAACATGGGCTGTCGTCGAGGCGTAAGTCTACTGTCATGAGTATTGAATATATGCTTACAGGAAATCTTTCTGTAAGAATCTTTTCGCAGTGCCATCCACGTTCCTTGGCTTTAGAGAAGAACTCCATGTCGCGGTGTGCGAGGTGCGGTCGATGATGGGAGTAAAATACCAAAACACTCGGCTGCGGTGAGGATGCAGAGGTATATGGCTTCAGAGCTAGCCCCGCTGTTCTGAGTAATGCTTCATGCTACGGGTGCACGAGATTGATGACGCGAGGTGGTATACTCAGCAAATGGATGACGCACCTGAGAATGGTTGAATATCAGGTCGGACATGATGATCAAGTCAAATCCTTGCTCATTCGAAATCTCTGCCTGCCTGCTGAAGATAGTTTCCAGGGACTGGCCCCAGATATAGCCCTAGATATGAGGACAGTTAATATGATAGTTGCGATACAAACATACGCATGCTAAATGGTTAACGAACCTCGACTGCGACCTTTGCTGACAGGTCCGATGAGACGTTACGTGAAACATTGTGCCGCAGGTTCTCAATGAGAGACGCGTCCGGATAATCGGTAAGAATGGCCTATATAAACATATACCTGGGAGTCAGTCGGATGGTCAAAGCGGAAGAGTGTGTTTATACTAACCAGCTTAGCACCGTTTTTCACGGTAACAAGTCCAGGCAGTCCCCCGCCAGCCCCGAGTTCGAGCACGGATTTATCGTGGTACAACTCGGGATGAGCATCAAGGTAAGAGGCAAATGCTCTAGATGCATTCCATCTGTGATAGGTTACACAATTAGTAGCCATCCTAAATTCCCGAGCAAGACGTACAGATAATGACCCCAAAGAGGATGTGAGCCTACCAGCCGGATCTCAATCTCAGACCAGACGTCATGCCCTTCACTCGTATGCAGTTGATTATCTTGGTTGGCGGCACGAGAGTAGGTAGCAAAGGTGGGTTCCGGAGACGGAGGACGCGGAGGCTCCTGGTGTTCGAATATTTTCCGTGAAAACAGACATGGCACATGAGATCATTATTTGGCAGGCGAGGTTTCAAAACTGACAAGAAAGACTGCATCAAGGTCCAAACTGGGGTCTTCGTCGGTGCTGGACATCGTGCGACCAGTGGTCGGTGCTTGGTACTAGACAGAAGAGATCACTTCAGCTTGAAGTTCAAAGCGCTCTTCGATGGAGATCTTAGGAGATCGCACGAATGTGACATAATTATGGGCGCTTCGTAACTTGCGCCTTGCCTTAAACTCGCGTGCGTGGATAGTCGAGGATATGTCGGAGGCCTTCAAGCACATGCTGCAAGATAGGAAGACATCCTACAAGACCCCACCAGCGAGCATCCGAGATGCATCTACATCACAGGAAACCCGGCGAAAGAAAGTGCGTCGTTTCATCAAGACTTGTTACCCATCGTTGCGACTAATACAACGATACTCGTGCAGGCTTTGGAAGAACAAAAGCGCGTGCGCATTACTCGTTCTTCCTCACGTGTGGCCACCTCGATAACACGACACCCCTTCATCTCTGTTTCAGAGACGGGCTGAACGCTTCGACTCTTCGCGTCAACTCGATTTCTTTGCCGAATTGAACTTGGGTCCATCGGATGATGAGGATGAGGACGCAAACGAACCTGTGCGCGAAGGTGTTGCTCAATTTGCCTCTCTGCTATCTCCCCAGTCGGCTGCGCCAACAGAAGCATCAGGGTCAAAGGTAGCGCACGTCAATCCTACAGATCCTGGAGCGGATCCTATGCAAGACGCTTTGCCGTTATCGTTCTCGAGTACGAGGAAGAAAGGAAAGTCGAAGCGAAAAAGCAAGGCCAAGAGTAAACCCGGCGTGCAGTCATTAAAGCCCAATAATAAGTGGGCTGACAAGTGCATGTATGCCGAGTTACTTGAGATGACTGAGGATAACGAGATGTCCGACTTCGACGGTGCTACAGACGGTATACCAGGAGATCTGGAGACCGGCTGGGTGGCTGTCACACCTGTTCCCGTAGGCAAGAGATGTTTGGCCATCACTCATGCACCGTCTGGCATTGCGGGAATTGGTATGCCGATTTCTTCGTCTTCTTTGTCTTGAGCTTATATCATGCATCGCTTATAGTGCCGAATACTACTCTGCGGTCTCGCGTTTTAGGGAAGTCGTTGATGAAACCGTTTCCCTCGGCATTGCCCCCTCACACAGTCTTAGACTGCATTCTCGACGACAACTGGCGTTCGAACGGTATCCTGCATATTTTGGACGTGATAAAATGGAAGGGCCAGGATATCGCAGACTGTGAGACACCTTTCAGGTAGGCGGCATCCCACACGCTATCGCGTCATACATTTCCCTGACCATCTGCAGATTCTGGTGGCGCGACACACGAATGTCTGAATTGCCCACATTCCCACCTCCTAACGCGACGTCTTCAGCAAACCGCCGCTATCAATTTGAGTACCCTGCCACCCTGCTCACTGTTCCTTATCACCTCGATCCTACGATACACAACCTTCTTCACAAACTTATACCCCTATCTCGCGCCACTCGCCACCTGCCAATTGATATACCGGTCCAGTCTCGCGTCGAATCGGACGCGATGGACATAGAACAAAACGCGCTGTCAACGCAAGTTGAGCTGATAAGAGAGACGGCCACGGTGGAGTCTGATGGGATGTTATTGTATGTCGCGCAGGCCTCGTACGAACCTGGGACAAGTCCGCTTAGTTTGTGGGTGCCGGTGAAGGCCTATACCGATGAGCGAGCGGAGCATAAATCTGGTGACACTCAGATGGCCGTCGAAGATGTACTGAAAGAGGCACCGCTGGATGTGTTCGAAAGGTACGCGGCTTCTAACTATATACTACGCTGGTCTGACAGTATATAACGCCAGGCTCATCAAGCGGCGATTGTCATCTGTTGAGCTTGCTACTTAGGTTTCCAGCGGATATGGCACCGAGCATAGAAGGTCTCCGTGCAGGAACATTCTACTGGGGCAGTGCTGACTGCCACTTAGGAAGTATATAAACCGTCTCCTCAACAGCTCTGGGGAGCTATGAATGTGCTGCTCCAGAGGACCGGAGCCTTGGGGGAGGTTAAACTTTGTATATTTACGTAGACAAGTCATCTTACTCAATAGTGACTTGGTATATGTTTCGAAAGCCGGGAGGTGTTCTTGGAAAGCGAATCGAGAAGTGAATGGGGGTGTTTGAAGTCACTGGAATGTCGAAGCAGCCAGTTGATAGAACAACATCGTTGAAATAAACACAACTCATAACGTCGTGCTTTCTCGTCGAGCAACAATCCGACAAGGCTACCATCACAACTGCATGTCCTCCGTACTTCAGTTTGAAGTGAACGCCTGGACTCAGATGCATGGAGTTGCGCACACCTGCGCAACCTCCCTGACTTTCGTCTTTGGGATATGTTCATTTCCTTATTGTAGCTGTCATTGTTCGCCATCATGTCTGCGTAGATGTGCTGTCACTAGTGCTCGTGGTAATAAGAGAAGGTCGAGTTATGGGCGCTTTCGCTCCTTGACCATATAGCTCGAGCGCTCAAGTGCTCAAGTCTTGAGAGCAGCTACTGCCACCTTTCTAACAACTCCTGGCCCATTTTGACCACGGCTGTGCCACTAGGCGTTCACTCTTCTCGACCGTCACATCTGCGACGTTGCGTGTCGTATTCCTGGTCAAGCTAGTTTCAATTCTCAGCCTTACGGACAAGACCGAATATATACATGCTGGCCAAGCACCGTTAACAAGACCATGTATTCGTATGCGCCGACAGCTCGTGAAATATGTCTTCTAGGTGGTCTCCTGGTTGCCCTCGTGACGTTCACAGGCACATTCCAGAGTACCTCGCTGTCCGTCTCCGAAGTTGCAAAGTTGCGGTCCTCCCAATTTTCCGGATACATCGAGGAGGAGCCTACATCTATAACTTTCAATGAAAAGTTCTCGTTGGATTCGCTGCATGCGCCGTTGCTCTGGGGGAAAGGCCAGGTTCCGGAGACTGAGATTGTCACGCATGTGCCAGGTGAGCATGGCTTTCAGGAGGTGTTCATTTGTGAAATCACGCACAGCCTTTTTCATGGTCTGAATGCGGCGTGCTTCGAGATAGTCCCAGTGCAGCCCAAGCAGAATATTGCCAATTGATGCTGTTTGCTTTCACAGGATGGACTATGTTCGACAAGCTGTACTTCAAGAACGGCACGTTCTATATTGTGACAGACGATCCTACGGACGTACCTCCATTGAAACTGATCATTTCAAGTGGAATATTCCTAACGAGTGGTCCGACGGACGAGTTGAAACGTCTGCCAACGGATAAGGACATGCGAGTTATTGATACCTCTGAGGCGAAAAAGATATTTGGTGATAGGGCACAGCGGTTGGATGGTGTCACAGTGAGTGAGCAGTGTATGTCGGACAATGCGTTGATATACTGACCATTTCTGGATAGTGGCTCGCTAATGACCCGAAACAATTGTACGTTCTAAACGAGAGGACTACGAACGAACGCTGATGCGCCTCGTAGTATTACTCATTACTATCATTGGTCCGCCGAACTATTCTTTGGTTTCTGGAGAGCATATTCATCGCTGGACCCCTCAATACCTGCCAGTGGCAAGACCGACCTCCCTGCTCCTCGCCGATTCATGTTTACCCATTTAGATGCTGCAAACTGGCGGGATTACGCTGCGATGAACCAATGGGTCCTGCTCAGCACCTTCCCGTCGATAACAATGGAGTTTATGGACGACTGGTGGGAGCGCGGCAACACGTCTCAAACGTTCGTCTTCGATCGGGTGCTTCTCGCTGACCGTGCAGCGGCAATCCATGGTCATATCTTCCTACGGACGCAGCGTACAGCTGGAAATGCCTTTGCACTTCCAGGAAGCGTGCATTGGTGGCAGCCGATTCGAAATAGGGTCGTTAACGCTGCTGGTCTGACAGAGTTTTCAAATGCCGACTACACTGAAAGATTACCCGTCATCACCTACATCTCTCGTCAAGGATGGGGTCGGCGTATGTTGATCCAGGAGCATCACGAGAGGCTAGTGCAAGAATTGTACCAACTTCGAGATGATTACGGATACGAAGTGAATGTCGTAAGTATGGACAAGCTCACCCGGGCTGAGCAGATGGTTTTGGCGGGACGAACCACGGTAAGCTTCCACTTGATTGCATATCGGCATGTCTCATCGTCCGCTGTAGATAATGATGGGCGTGCACGGAAACGGTCTCACGTCACTGCTGTGGATGAGACCAACGCCGAGGTCGACAGTGATGGAATTCTTCTTCCCGGGCGGTTTCGCGCACGATTACGAGTACACGACCCGTGCTCTGGGTATGGTGCATTACGGATTCTGGGGTGACAGGTCCGTCCATTCCCTTCCTTCCTTCTTACAGAGCTCCGCTGATACAGTAGCCCCACAGCGCGTTCACCAGACCTGACGTACCTCCTGTCGCCTATCCCCCAGGGTTCCAAGGAAACGAGATTCCTATAGACGGGGCGCTGGTCGCGCGGCTATGCGTCGAAAGACTGTCGTTGTCAGAAGAGGCGGATGATTAGATGGCTCTAGAGCTACAGGACCGTTATGATACATGATACAGCGCTAAGTTTGCTATAATTCTGTTGAAAGAGCACCTTAATTTATATCAAGACTTTCGGAGATGGTCGTTGACATAAAGTTCAATCTTGTAAGTTACCCTGTCCCTGACATTAATGGGAGGTACACCATATGTGCTCAATTCGCTCTCGGGGATGTGGGCACAAAGCCGAATAAGCCATTTGGTCTCCGCGACTGGTGCTCGGGCTCATACCTCTGCCCAGCGAACGTGGCCACTGAGATAGAAGTGTTTTCGTTGAGGGCGTGTCGACTTCACCTTACAGTACAGCTCTTTATAGTACCATGGTACAAACTTTTAGGCTCCTCCAAGGCGGAGGTATCTCGTCGATGGGCTGGTATCCAATGTTCAGACTTCTACAGGAGTGGTACTAATTTACCACTATATTGGTACCACATAGTCAACTCGGCAACCTCACTATCCTGCCATCACACAATCATACAAGATAGTCTACTCCGAATACCACTGCCGGTTTAGACATTAAGCAGTAGCAACGTCTCGGTCCCGATTCACTGTAATGCGAACTTTATCGTAGATGATACTTTTGCGATCTTCATTATGGATGGGCATTCTAGGCCTCGCGCAACGGAAACAAAAGCAGTTTGCTTCCGTTGACGGAACCATTCGTGTCTACGGAACAAACTCTCGGAACGCCTGGAATACATGCCTTTTTCGGTTGCACAAGCTTTGTGGCGCTGAAGCTGCTTCCTGACGCGAAGTCATGGTTCGCAACATCTCATGCACTCCAGTTAAACCGGTAAGATATGGTCCTCTGGTGTATAATAATGTATAAAAAGAATGAATAGTGAATAAGTAACCGCAGCGATTCGTCGTCGCTCTATCCAAATTACATTATTTGAACATTAACATCCAAACCCAGGTATATAGCATCCCCAAGACGACAAAAACGAATGTGGTATCCAAATACACAAAAGTCAGACCCCTACTTGCGCAGAAGAGGGGAGTCTTGGAGAGTCTGGAGAGTTTCCGAATAGACCTCGTTGAATACCTCCTACATCGAATGTGAGAAACTTCTTCAGTTGTAGGAAGCGAAGAGTGAACTTACAGCAGCAGGTGCAATCTTGTCGGTATGTGCGACACCATAGCCAGCCCAGATAATCAAATGAGAATCCTTGCCAGCCTTGGTGGCCTCTTGGAACCTCTTGACACGCTCCTCGAGAGGGAGACCGGCCCTGAAATCGGAGATGACATCGTTCGTAGAGATAGCACGACCGTCAATGTGCGATGGCCAGAAGTCGGTCTGGAATGCTTGATCGTAGGCATTGCTACGGGAAGTGTGGTTGAAGCTGGATTTGACGAGAACATTCTTTACCTGCTCGGTATAGATGCTCTCGTTGGTGAAGAGGAAACGGGTACCGAGTGCTACAGCATCGGCACCGAGGACAAGGAGTGAAGCGACTTGTGAGCCGTATGCGACACCGCCAGCGGCGACAATGGGAATGTTAGGAAGAGCGCGACGAACGGCGGGAACGAAGTTAAAGAGCGGGGGAGAGAGGGAACTACCGTGGCCACCGGCCTCGAAACCTGACAAGTACACATGGTAAGCCTCCAGCTATATAAGCACAACCCACCGCCACATACCCTGAACAACGAGAGCATCAACCTTCCACTCGTTCGCTGCTCGCTTGGCTTCGTCAAGTGAGTTCACAATGACGAAGATCTTAGTCTTGTGAGTACGCTTTGCGTCATAATCCTGGACTGTCTTGATGTGCTTTCCGAGGTCGTTGCCGAAGGCGAACCAGACGGCCTGGATCTTCTCAGCCAGCACAGCTGGGAGGCGAGGATCTTCGGAGGCTTCCGTCATGTCAGTAATCCAACCAAGGAAACCAACACCGGCGGGAACGGGAGCGTCTGCAGGTACGTTCAAGGTCTTGCGAATGGAGTTCAAGTTCGCCTTGATCGTCTCAGAGGAATCGAAGCCTACAATATACGGTGAGCTAACATAATAGCGCTTGAGAAAGAAAAGACATACCCGCTGGTAAGAAGCCGAAACCACCTGCTTTGGACACCGCGGCAGTCAGGTCTGCGCCAGAGGCAAATGCCATAGGCGGCAAGATGACCGGGGCTTTGATGTCTACATGAATCGGTTAGCCGCTACGGCATCAGGTGCTGGTACTCTGAACTTACTGAGGAGCTGGGTGACCTTGGTAGAGACAGACATTGTGGGGGATTCTCAGAAGACGTTGTGCTGACCAGCGGTAAATTCTCAACTCTCTTATAGCATTGGGCAGGTGCCAGACATACAAGGCTAAGGGACCCTCGGGGCGACTATCATGTCGATATCAATCGAGCCATCAGTCTCTCGTGCCTGCTGCTAGAAGGTCGTAACGATCCACAGAACTCAGCCGCTTGCCACGTTGCGCTTACCCACAGAATTTAATATCGTGGCTCCGGCTTCCGACGTGTTCTTCTTCTTCAACCCCACAGAGACTGAAATTTCTAGCCACACATTGCTTCTGCGAGACATAAACCGACCATCCTCTTGTGCACAAATTCTGTCAGACTTGCTAGCGTGCAAATACCGGGACTTCTGTTCGACACTAAACGCTTACGTATGAGGCAGCGGCGTTTGGCATTCAATCCAGTCTTGGAAGGGTACAAAGGAAAACCCTCGTACGTTAGTTCTCGTTTGTTGTTGCTTCCTTCCCGCTCACACGAATCTGCGTTCATTGGAGTTCTCAAGCATCTTTTCTGAACAAGGGATGCCTTGCCAACAGAATCTTCGTGCTTTTTGACGAAGTTCGCAATACTTGAGCATGTAAGGTCTGAAACACACACCCGAATGTAACTCACTACAGCCAATCAAATCAGAAATAGGCCCCGCTCTCGAACGTCCTCTGTTCAGCCTCCGTACCTCGGTCGAATATGAGTGTCGGGTACTCTTCGTTACTACACGAGGTCTGATGTCGAGCAGGCTACGCAGTTTTTGAGGGGAGATCCCGCCCTCCACCAACAGTTCATTGCAATCTCGCCGACATCAGACCCTTGCTACCATGGGCAACGAAGAGGGAGTTTTCTGCAAGAATTCAACCGGAAGCAGAAGGGATTTAAGCTCGCAGTTGCGTAAGTAGGGTCTCGGGGGCAAATCCCGCCTGTACAAATCTTCCCGCGGATAAGTATGTGGGAGTGTGCAAACACCAAAAATGTCGCGTTGTAAGGGCGGCAATATTGATGGACAATTTTATAGCTTCCACGGACGTCGTCCGCCGCGACTGACGCCGCTCTATGGCGGCCGACCAGGGACAGCGCTAGTCTAGACTGTACTCAGTCTTTGCCGACGTCAGAAATATCTATCATACCGCCATGCCACCAGGGGTCGAGCCTGGCGTCGAAAACCAGCGACTTATTCGCACGAAGTTCGAGTATCATCTCTGAGGCCTCCGAGCTGTGGCAAGGGCGAAGAGACGCATCGTGCAAGGCATGTGCTCAGAGCTTGAATATATGAAATAAATGAGCCAAATGTCTGTGCGGCTTCGCGGGAAGACAACGTCATTCAGCCGGAAATTACACCGCGGAGACCGGAATTTTTCTCTTGGTGCATCAATGCGCAAAGTCAGGTTCGAGAGCGACCCTCACTTCACGGTAGCACTCTTAGCTGGGGGGGCGTGGAGGAGCCCTAGTTCCTGAGTATTGAAGTCTAGGTCGCGCCGTGCAGGGCGACAAAGTTTTAGTGTTGAAAACTTCGGCGTCGCAGAAAAGCGAGATAAATTCCGTTGATTTATTCTGATCCAGGTATATTCCGAGAAATACACAGAAAACACTGAGCCGAAGCACAGCCTCGACACAGACAAATGCTAGCAACCGTCCGAGGCCTCTAAAACTTGTAATGATTGCAATGAGAAGACGAAAATGAGCGAATGCAGGTGAAGCGAACGATTAACGCCAGTATAGTACAGCGAGCACAAAAGATTGGTTTTCAATGCCACTAGAGTATTCCAAGTATATCCCAAACAACGTCCAATACAGCATCCAAGAATTTTCCGAAAGGTGAGAGAGGACTTGCAATTAGTGCACAGTGCCAATATCGTCGTCGCTATTGGTAGTACTCGTCTTCTTTGTATGATACACTTCGTCGCCGTATGTGTCGCCGTGAGCTTCAACATCTTTCGTTATGCTGATGCTGATGGGCATGGGGCGCATAGGGATAGAGCCGATAGTCGCCACCTGAGCTTCACGATCAAGCTGTGAGGGGCCTCCGCTCCTGCTATGGTGATGACTGGACTGAATGACCTCGGACTGGTGAAGGGCGATTCGGACGGTGATGGCGTTGAAGGTAATACCCTATGAGAGGAAGAATATTTTAGGCTCGACGCCCATTGCGAATAACTGTTCGGACTTACCACTAGTGGTGTGATAAGCTCAAGAAGCATATACTGCGCGTTGTAGTTGGCGCTATACAACGAGAGAAGGATGACCTCTGCAATGAACTGGATAGACGCAGACTCGATGAGGATTCGCAGGATCGGCATAAGGTTGCTCTCCTGGTTAGTTCGGTACGTAGCGGAGCGTTTGTCGGTCTGCCAGATACGATACGCCATAAGGCCGGTGGTCAAACCGGACTGGACAACTGAGATGGCGTAGAATGTCCGGATCCACTGAGTAAGACGCGGGTCGAACACGGTCGAGTTCGGGTCCTCAGAAGGATACAGACCGCAGACGGAGTATCCGGAGACTGCCGGACAGCGATTAGACAGAATGAATGCACAGGAATGTGAACCGAATACGCACCCAGGGACACCACGAGCAAGCAGCAGGGCACAACTACAGGACGCCAGTCACGGCCCCAAACAACCCAAGTACGGTACACCTAGCAATGCTCGTCAATATGTAGAAGGAACGGAGCTCAAGAGCGTACGTACAGCTACAGCGTCTCCAAGGATTTCTTGTGTGGCATAGATAGTGTCCTTGAAGACGTGGTCCCAAGGCGCGAGTGCACCTATGTGTGCAACCGGTCCTCCAGGGTCGTTGCGGTGAACAACGTACGCATCGATCATGCGGAAACAGTTCATAGCTGAACACAACGATCAGCGGATGAACCGTCTATGCATTGCGCGGAACTACGTACCAACGTGTATGGAGGCCAATAAGAACATCAGACAACTAAGGCCAAACATGACCTACACCGCGATGTCAGCTGGGCACTTGATACTCAGCAGATATGCTCGCTCACCTTGCTGTGTCCATCTTGATTCCTTCGAAGGGTCAGGTTGACATACACAGAGGCAGCGAAAATACAGATGAGGAATCCTGGAGCGTCACGCGAATAAATAAGATGCCGTGGACGCAACGAGGCAGGTTGCAATGACTAACCGTAGACCAAGGCCTGCAGGATGACGTTCTTCAGCTTCGAAGAAGACGCACACAAATGACGAACCACGCACCTCGAGCCAAAGTGAAACAAGGAATGTAATGTCGAGCGGGACATCGTGTTTGGACATGTCGGGCAACTACACTGAGACGCGTTGCGCTACTACTATGTCGCCAATCAATATGTATTACGGGAGGCGGGAACTTAACGAAAAGACGTACCGCCGCCTGCGATGAAATAGGATTGACTACCGAGTCAGAGCTGCAAATTAGTCCACCGCCGCAGCTCGCTGCTGGAGGTTCTGAAATGGGAGAGGTGGGAACAGCTTGGGCTGGACTTGTTGGTCCCCTCGGGGTAATATACTAGAGGCGGCAAAAATTGCGAAATCCAGATGGTGGGTCCCTTGTGGCTCAAAAGAGGTTAGGGCTTCTTTGACTTAATTGGATGGAAAGGCTTACGATAATCCTACAAAGGCTCTCCTTAGATAAGTAACTCGGTCTAATCGGCGCTCTTCACAGACAGCTAGCTGCCATTGAAACGTCACTTCTCGCTGAGGTTCTCGTAGGAATTAGAACAGAACGAAAGTAAGCGAAGTCGCGATATCTGATGACACTCTATTGGAAGTGTGTACGCCGTACAGCACATACTTACGACGAGGGCGCGCTCAGGGCCATCGAGGGTTTCTCATCAGCGTTGCATTGCGACTCGCTGGGGCCATAGGTCTCGTGCACGTCAAGAACCCTGCTAAATTGTTCAGATAAAGCAGTAGAAATGTCTAAAGGAATAAAACCTCTGAGCTTGGCTCCATGGGGCGGGGGGCGAGCGATATAGCTGCGACCTTGATGCTGATGAAGCACTTGGCCATAGAAGAGGCCACATGGATGCTTGGAGACGGCCCCAGAGCAACCCCAGAGACGAGGGGAGATTGCGCAAATGCGCATTACGACAATACCTAAGATACTGACTACTATTAGAGAATCCTTCTACGCGCCCGCACGAGCATTACAGGCAGAGTGTCGGGCGAGAGTTGAGCATTACGGCCGTACGACCACCGACGAGGCGGCTTGCAGCTCACTGGTTTGCCATGGCGGAATTGTAGCGGCGTGTGTCCAAAACGGAAATAGTACGCGTAGCAACCGACATTGATGGAGTGATGGATTTCCAATCTCAGATGCGCCAAAAGCCGAGTCCGTGAGAATTTTCCCAATCCGGCAGCGCAAGCCGCCACGTCCAGCGCATCGCCGCAATTGGGGCTGCTCTTCCAGGGTGCGTCCGCCCGCGATGAGAGATGCAAGGCAAGTGCCTTGGATTTCCACATCATACTACTGCTGACACGCCCACATGTTTATCATAGGAGATTAAACATGTGTCGCTGCGCTGATAGCAGTGTCAATAAACTTCATCGGTCGTTCAGTCATGGTATTGTTACGAACCGAACCGCAGGTGATCGAAGTGCAACTCCTTGAAATCGCCTCTGGTTTCCGGGAGCGCGTCCGGTACCGCATCGTCACGGGCCAATCCGTACTCTCTCGTCACTCTCTCGCGGTCGCATCTCCATGCCAGATGATAAATGTTTGCGCCCAGCCACCTCCCCATCGTGTTCTCCAGGGCCCGCACGAACCTTCCAGCCGCCTACCGCGCGACCCGATGGATACACCGCGCCACGCGATACAGACACTTCAGCATTGTTCCATCTGGACGTCCAGGTGCGAATTGTTTTTAATTCGGATTGTTTGTTATTCCACCCGAATTCAGGGCAACAACTCCTGAGCTACTCTTACGGTGTGGCCAGAACCTTCGTCTCTGAAACACAATTATTTCGCGGGGCCGTTCTCCATCCAAGATTTGCGCGGTACGAGACACAACTTGCAGCAGCTCCCGGCCATAGCAGCCATAGCACCACATAGCGTGTAGCGTCCGCCCGACAAGGTGCAATGTGATATTCCGGAAGGGCTAGTTCAGGCGCAACAACCAGAGAATCTCAATGTTTTGACTTCCATCTTATTGTCCGTTTTCATACCAGTGACTCCCAATTGTCCGTTCAGCCGAGGCGATCTCAGCGTTCCGTCATCCTCCTCCTCTGACAATAGAGCATTGATCGGCTTCTTGCGACAGTCTCACTCATATACGCGGTTCACAACACTTGTGCAATCATGAGTCCGCAAAAACCGGCCACGTTTGCGTACAAAATTCGGACCTACCAATGAGCTAAGTGTCCGAATACGGTTTCAGATTACCTCGACCGATCAGGACATCATAGCCTTGCGCTCTTCACATGTCTTCCGGTGCATGTCCCTATTTCACAAACGGATAATATGGCTGGGCACGATCATAGATCTTCCCAAGGAGCCTGTCCGCCGCCTAAGGCACGGTTACTTGAGATCTGCCCAACTTCTTACCTGTCAGTATAAAAAGGCAAGTCGTGGTTCTCTTTTCCTCACGACCTCCCCCTCCCTTTCCTTCTTCCGTTCCCGTACTTTATCTTTCACCATGAGCGTCGTAAGCAACGCTACTTTGTATTTTCGACCCGCTGTACGTGACACGTCCTGTCTGGCATACCACGCGTTTACTAACGGGTTTACCACAGAACCTCGATGCGAACTTGACCTGGGTTGTCATCGCGGCCGCAGCTCTTTACTTCGTTCTACCTTTGTTCATCCGGAAGAATATCGTCGACAAGGACGGTCACTCCATCCCTCCTGGTCCCTTGATGCGCCTTCCTTATCTGCCTGACTACCCTGAGCGCACCCTTCACGGATGGGCACAGAAGTTCGGTCCGCTTTACTCTTTCTTCTTGGGGAATCAGTTATACGTCGTCGTCTCCGACGCGAACATTGCTCGCGAGCTCCTCGTCAACAACGGTGCCATCTTTTCTAGCCGCAAGCAATACTTTGTCAAAAACCAGACCATCCTGAAGGGACGCGCCATTACCGCCTCCCCTTACGGTGAAACTTGGTATGTCTTTTCAATTATTTATGGGTGCGAACAGTGATACTCATGAAACAACAGGAGGAACCATCGTAAGATCGCTGCTCAGCTCTTGACCCAGAAGGCCATTGCGGGATACAACCATACTCTGGACTATGAGTGTCGTATCATGCTGCGCTCCTTGTATAAGGAATCTCAGAACGGTGCTGCTCCAATCAACCCGGCTCATTACACTGGTCGCTACACGCTCAAGTAAGTAACCATTCGCGTCTTCTAGACAAACCTTATACTCACAATTCCGCAGCAACATGCTCACTCTGTCGTTCGCCATGCGCACTGACTCGACTTCCGACCCACTTATCAAGCGAATTCTCTCCATGGCTATGGAGTTCAACGACTTGACCGGTAAGCTAGTCTGTTTCTCATTCAGAAGTCTCCCAGCTGACCGTTCACAGGCCCGCTCTCGAATCTAGTCGACTTCATCGAACCTCTCCAGTGGATTCCCACCAAGACACATGCTCGTGCTGCCAAGCTTCACGACGATTTCCTTGAGGTTTATGGCGGTATGGTTCTGTCGGTTAAGCAGCGTATGGAGTCCGGGGAGAACGTCCCTCATTGCCTGGCTAAGGTGCTTATCGAGGGCCAGCAACAGGAAAAGCTCGATTGGGAAGATGTCTGTATGCTCTCCGCGGCGTTCGCTCTTGGTGGCGTCCATTCGGTACGTATTGCCTTACACGCGCTCTTCGTCCGCCGCGCAGTTTGATTGACACAGACGTGCATAATAATTAGACTTCGGGCATCATTCAGTGGTTCCTCGCTCTCATTGGCAAACACCCCGATATCCAAGCGCGTGCTCACCATGAGCTCGACCTCATTGTCGGTAGAGAGCGCTTGCCGGAAGCCGAGGACGAAAAGAGCATGCCTTACATCCGTGCGATTATCAAGGAGGTCCTTCGCGTTCACGCTCCGTTCTGGAACGCGACGCCGCACAGCTCCACTGAAGACTTCGTGTATAACGGCATGTTCATTCCCAAGGGCGCTGCGTTGATCTTGAACTGCTTCACCCTGCATCACAACGAGCAGCGCTACGAGGACCCGTAAGTACTTGCGCAATGTATCAACGGTGATGAACAATTGACTTAGACTTGCTCACAGGCATACTTTCAATCCCGATCGCTACCTCGGTGATGATCTTAGCTCTGCGGAGTCCGCCCACCAAGCCAACGCAATGGAGCGCGACCACTGGAGTTTCGGTGCTGGGTAAGTCCACGGTTTTTCCTTCATCTATTCTCACGGTATCTAATGCCCAATTCAGTCGACGTATCTGCCCAGGCATTAATGTCGCCGAACGTATCCTGTTCCTCGCGATCTCCCGGCTCCTTTGGGCATTCACCATCCATGAGCTTCCTACTGAGCCCATCTCGCTCGAGGAATACGAGGGCACTTCCGGTCGTACTCCTAAACCATTCAGGATTCACCTCGTCCCACGTCACGATCGTGTGCACGCTTCCATGGAGGCCGAGCAGGAAATCTCCAAATGTGTTGCATAAATTGGCTTGGTCCGGGCATCGTGCCGCTCGCTCTTTTGTTCTCTCGCTCCTCTCCCATACGTTATTGTATCATTGACTCACCATCTGACTCTGCGCACACATTCGCTTTTCATTTGTAGCCCAAATTTGATTCATCCCTCACTCATCTCCATCTAGAAACTATCTTATTGATGTTTAGCGGCAGGCTAAGGTCCTGTTTGTTGGGGGCAATCACCCTTTCGTTCTAGATTACCCTCACTTCTATTTCGTCTACTATAAACCCACACCATTCGTTTACCGTACTAGCGTTTTTCGACCGTCCTTACCCGGACTTTGGGCTTGCATGTTCGTACTTACAATCTTCTTATCCTCGTATTCTTAGATTCGATTGTAGCTCTCTCTCCTGGGTCCACGGTCGTTAACGTACTCACTCGTAGTGGTCTATATGCAATATGATTCAGTCGCAGTTATGCGCTACACCCGACTTCGAGTGACAGCTTCGTTGAATACAAAAAGGCGTCCGCTATTGTCTCCGTTATTGCCTTTTTGCGATGGCTCTCCAAGTGATCGAGGAGTCCTTCAGATCGGGACAAAAGCTAATGAAGTACTTTGATAGTGCGGTCACGACCAAGATATGTTTTCGCCACTGAGCCGCGTCAATTGCAAGGTTAGCGTTGGACTAGCACAAGAGTATTATTAAGGCATGAGGCTCGGTAGAACGTCATACACAACAACAGCCCAGTTCTCTGCTTTTGTTCCCTTACGCACGAGGATCGATAGCTTGAGTTTGACAACAATACTGTGGACAACCGTCATCCAGACTCAGACGTGCCCGATTGAGGCCCGAATCGCATGGTGTCTTCGTTGAAAGCGTGTGAGGCGAGATATGTTGCGATGCAGGTGTAAGGTTGGAGTAATAGCGGCCGAGATGACTACGCCGTTATTGGTGAAACCAAGCCTCTTCGATGCAGGTCAAAAATCAATCGGGCGCGATCAGTATGCGCCATAGTACCCACTTTTGGAGATACATACGGGTTTCCTGCTTTACTCGATTGATATAATAAAGATGGAGATACTGGTAAAAGCGGGGTGAAAGTTTGGAAAAGGTTTAGTCGGGGATCTGTCGACGGTAGACGGGACGATGCCCCTTAACGAGAGTCGGTATTTTGAGGCGAATGCCAATATTCAGGCCGTCAACTTCACATTGCGATACAGAGGCACGCGTGGCATGCTGTGGCCCCGTTCAAGTTTGTGCGACAACTCCTAGTCACGACTAGTGTAGCCTGGGAGTACTGCGCAGAAGGTTCGTCCAGAACCTGAGAATTGGCCCCTTCGGTGTAAGAATTGACTACACCGCGGTTGCTGCTCAAATGGGATCACGAGAGCCTTATATACGGGTACTGCTTAGCGTGACAAATAGTCTCCGGTAGCATACGGCGTGTGATCCAAGTGCTCTACAATGAGTGGGATTAGCACGTACGACGATGCCCGACCCATAAAGTCACCATACAGCGGATATACGTACGAGATCGCGACAAGGTCTTCTGAGGACAGAAAGCGACCGGCGTGTGCAGTTCTACCGGGCCGCCTAGAGCTTTGCCGCACTCGTGGATCGCTAGAACTATACCCAAGGAAATTCCAGCTCGATGTGGTATGAGCTCCCTGTGCCATCCCACGAAAAGAGAGTTCACCAGCGTGAGGACCGTAAGATATGCGTAGGTAACGTGCGGTCAAGAAGACTAGAAGCGGCGGATACTGTCTCGTCCTTAATGAATTCTCGTCACAAGGCCGAGGTCAGGTCCATTGTGAGGTTCGGCGAAGGTCATCCCGCGACTGCCTCAATTTCAAAGCTAACGGGAAGTATGGCGGTAGCCCGAATGTGGAGGAGTTCCTGTGTGTGTGCGAACCATGGTAATTGAGCGCGAACTTCTATTCAAAATCAATAGGCGATGAAACATACTTGCGAAGTAACTGCGGATTTGCAGAATGCGGAAACACGAGGGGTCAATTACTGTTCTTCGTAAAATCCATGGATGGATGAGACGAACCAGCCCCACGATCGTCTCATTACTCGCGAATGTTTAAAGCATACAGAGGCCTTCTAGTGCAAACGTCCGTAGCCTTCGCATATTTCCCGGAAAGAATGGAGCCCTCTTTAGGGACCGCAGCGAAAAATCTAAATCTTATTGAATTGAGCACGCTAAATGGTGAATAAAGGTGTGTGCAGTTACACTTGATTACAAGCCCAAAGCGCAGCAAGAAAACACAGGAGATCGCATTTCACATGCATGACAGTAATACGATGAGCATTTGAATGAATGACTCACGTTATAGCAGCCATATTGTTGTCACAGAGTCCGAGATCGCTTTCAGGGGTAATACTGAAACCGCCGAAGACAGAGCCTGGAGTCGCAATACGAACGACTTTGCTTCCCTGCCCGGGCATGTCTTCACCGTTACGCAGATCGCGAAGAGACTACTCGTAAATTATTAGCCAAGATTTGCCCTGGCTATATTGGGACTCGCATGAACATGACTGCCACGCAGTTGATCTTGGTGAGTTCCAGGAATCGAATATGATGGATAGCACTGACGTATCGAGCAGTGGCCTTCGCAGACAATGCTACGTCCGAACCGTAAGGACGCGACGGCTTCGGAAGAAAACCTAAAATACCTGACATATTGTGGAAACAGCGCACCCTAGTGCACCCATCACAAGAGCTTCGTTCGGGAAGAGAAATTGAACCTATGTTTAGGAGGACTGGGCAGTTGCGACGTGTCATGCCAGCATTTCGTGAGAGTGTATGTCAGCCAGAGACTTCAGTGATCCTGGACAAAGTCGGGAATCTGCGGTGTTCGTCCGTCTAGTTTCCGCATAAAGCCAGAGCGAGGCGCGTACCTGTCAGGAAATGGGCCTGACACAAGCATAAGTCCGGCGTTGTCAGCAGGGGTGCTGTAAGCGGTCCTAGAAGATCAACGTACAGCAAAGATGGCCACAGCCGTGTGTAACAGCTGTCGCCGGCTCGGTTCACTTGCGCTGCGTTGGAAGTAGACACATGGACGGGGTGTTCTTTTTGGCCGCGCAAACGCTGCACGAGAGTTCGATGAATATCTGGCCGCCTGATATCAATATGAAGAACCACTCACCCAACATTCACCACACAGAAGACGTTCACGGTGGTGCCTGTGCAATGTCACTTGCCTCATCATGAATAGCAAAAGATCGGTGGTCACTGAGAGTTTTGTTGCGGTGCTTGGTAGTAGAGCCATGATTGGCATCTGTTCCGTTTTAGCTAACAGCGAACACGTCCCGTCGATATGCCGTTGACACCTCCGTTAACAGTGCACCACCGCCACTCGATGCACACAAAAGATTTTCAGCTCACTCGCTTCCATTCTTGGTCTTGATCATTGGGAAGTCCTGAGGCGAAGTACGTATCTATCGGACGGGGCAGGATGAATTGACCAATATGTCCGAATCCTGGAATGGACAGCACATTCCGCTGTCTGAAGCAGTCAATTTCATATGGAGACACTCCTGACAAGAGCCTGAAAGATGAAAAAGCAAGTAAGTAGATGAGTACGTGAGAAGCAAGCCCAGTACCAGGAAATACGAACTCAGTTAATTTACCAGGCACACGGCCATACGAGTCTTTCGAATTGGCCGGCCACCCTATTGGCAACAGTGAAATCTAGGACGGCTACTAAGTCGATTTTGAGCTGGAAGTCGAATATTGTGCAACTTCATTCCCCAAGGCCTGCGAACGATGTTGATGGCCGCTGTGGAAGAAGACACAACTTATGGGCGTCAAAAGAGGCTCTGCTCTGCTCTTTGCCGCCACCTTCAATTCATTGACCAACTTGAAGGACCGGTTAACTGAAGTTCAGAACCAACCACCGTCGAGCACATGTCTCTTCGTCCGCTCATTGCTATATGCGGGACGACAGGCGTTGGCAAGTCTAAACTTGCCATTGAGCTTGCTCTGGCCTTGAATCAGCACCAGTCGCGTTCAGGACAGTCCTCATTCGGAGGGTATACGGGTGCACGGATTATCAATGCGGACGCAATGCAAGTATACTCAGGCATGGACATAATCACAAACAAAGTGCCGTATGAAGAACAATGCGGGGTGGAGCACCTCCTTATGGGGTTCAAGAAGCCAGGAGAGCAGTATGTAGTAGGACAGTGGGTGAAGGATGCAATGCATCTGGTAGGTGAATCGCAGTTATTACGTTTACTATTGAAGGCAAGATATTGAACGGTCGACATCGCAGATCAACGAGACGCACCGGCGTAATCAGATACCTATCGTTGTCGGCGGAACGTCTTACTGGATACAGCATCTTGTGTTTCCTGGCCGACTGGGGGTGTTCGACGAAACAACGTCCGAAGTGCCAGTTGTCCCACCCATCAGCACCGAGTTGTCCGAAAGACTTACACTTGCACTGTCCGATCTCCCCTCAGATTTGCGAGTCCTGTATGATGATCTCCCGGACCAGCCTCCCATAGCAGCGACCGACCCTGACGCTGCTTCTACCCTCCACCGCCTTCTGATCCTGCTAGATCCTGTTGTCGCACAACGGTGGCATTGGAAGGACACTAGGAAGGTTTTGCGTAGCCTCAAAATCATCAAAGAGAGCGGAAGGCTTTGCAGCGAAATTATACAAGAGCAATCAGCGACGGACCCTCCACCTCGGTATGTTCTGAGACGGAGATAGCTGGTTGAAATGAAGCATCCTGACATGCGATTAGGTATCATACCCTGTTCTTCTGGCTTTATGCGAAACCCGAAAAATTAGACCCTCGGCTCGATGCTCGTGTCGATGTTATGCTCGAGGTATGGCCCAGCCTAAACTTACCCGTGTATCTACTTATCTCGGTCGTCAGTAGCAGGGCCTACTACATGAAGTTGACGAGCTGATACGTGAAGCGACTGCTGCGAAAGAAGCGGATGAATCAGGGGTCAATAGGTCCTTTGAGAGCTACGTTGGCGCACCTACGGATTACACCTTGGGTATCTACCAGTCAATAGGTGAGCTGACATTGTTTTCCGTAGTCATTGCTAAAATCATTGACCTCACGTTGACCCAGGCTACAGAGAATTCTCTTCCTATCTCCTGGAGCGCCACACCATTGCTCAAGCAGAGGGAGACAAGTTGTTTTCCGCGGCCGTTGAGCGCATGAAGCTTTCGACCCGTCAGTATGCACGAAAGCAAGTCAAGTGGATAAGAAACAAACTTCTCCCGGCTGTGCGCACCGCCAATGCAAGCAACGGTGAAGGTTCTAGTCCTGTTGTTCCAACGTATCTACTGGACGCGTCAGGTGGGCTGAGATCATATCACTTGTTGACGTGAGAGTCACTCACGTCATATGCAGAGATAGGTGAAAAGTGGTCTTTGGAAGTGCAAGGTCCCGCACTGAAGGTTATAGAAGGTATATTGCGTTTTATGGCGTATTCTCTCACGACTGACTCGTATGCACCGTCGTCACCGTTTCAGCATTTCTCCAAGGCTCCGACCTACCTGCTCCCGGTACGCTATCGAGCACAGCGAAAGAGATGCTCGATATTGCTGAGAAGCCGACGAAGTAAGTTCACGCGGTCGTTTATCTCTTCTTTCTAATCTCCCCTATCTTAAGCCCAGGAGCCGTGCTCGAAGCTCGACGGCGGATAGTTTGTCAGACATGCACAATTGACGAGACGAAGCCTGTCATGATCGAACAAGGCAAGGAGTGGGATGCACATGCTCGTACGAAGCGACATCGTACAGCAGCTGCGCGAGCAAAGAGGGCACTTTAATGGTCGTCGGGGCGGATGATCAGCCTAGGTGTGTCTCTCCTACATTTGTAAGCTCTCGAAGGGCGAGGTAGATTTTCACTGCAATCATATGGTGTCGAGAGTAGACGTTTGCTCTAGTTGTGCAAGTTGAGGCACCCAGCCTTAGTATCATTGAGAACTACAACATACTTCTCCGCTGTCAACATTACTAATACTCCGTGGGACAGGCTGCAAGCTGGTTGAGTTCGGAGTGAGCCACCGAGGCTAACCAGCGCCAGAAAGGCGCTTGTCGCTGTATGTGAGAATAGGCGCTGAAAGAGGCAGAGAGGTGAGAGCTGTGCTTACTGTTTGCGCTTACACAAGAGCTGATTATGTGAGCAGTTATGGGATAATGTGTCATAGCTTATACCACGTTGCTTAACAAGTTGTATCTGCAACTGTCGATCATTGCTGCAGTATAAAGTGTGCCAAATGCCTCACTCGAAACTACCGCAATACACCCCCTCTCACCCTACACGCCCTCAGTCATGGCTGAAAAGTACGACTCCTCCAAGAAGAACGTGGTTATCGTTGGTGGCGGCTCTGCAGGGTTGGCCGCCGCTAAGCAGCTCGCTGCGAAGCTAGCCTCTCAATACAACATCGTGCTCGTCACCCAGGAGCCTTATTACGTGCACAAGATCTCGCTCATCCGCTTAGTGGTTGCAGACATCGACGATCTCCTGAAACAGTCCCTTATCCCCTACGACAAGCTCGCCGGTGTCACACACAAAGTTGGCACCGTTACCTCTATCGAGGAAACTGCACCAGGACAAGGCGGGAATGTGGTATTTGCTGATGGTGATCGTTTGCCCTATGCTGCTCTCATCCTTGCGACTGGTGTCTCCTGGCCGGGTCCTCTGAACGTTGGCATCACCGACGAGGAAATCCGTCAGAATGTAAACGCATGGCGTTCCAAATTCGCGAAGGCAAAGTACGTTGTCATCGTTGGCGGTGGCGCCGTTGGTATCGGTGCGTCGCCATGATTATACTCATTCTATATCCCGTGCTGATGACCAACTGTCTCCAGAGACCGCCGGAGAGATCAAAGATGTGTACCCGAATACCAAGGTTACCCTCGTCCACTCAGATTCCCAACTTCTCAGTGGTATCTATCCCGACAAGTTCCGCCGTCTCATCGAGCAGAAGGTTCGCTCCCGCGACATCAATCTGGTCTTCGAAGACTATATCGACGAGTTCCCCGAGCCTGGTCAAACCGTGGACATAACCACTCGCAGAGGGAAAACCATCAAGGGGGCTGACCTCGTCGTAAGCTCTTCGTCTTGTATGTTGGATTTGGGACAACGTCTCTGACACCGCGCATCCTCAGGTCCAAGCATTCGGTTCACGACCACACACGGCTTTCGTTGAATCACTCGGATCCGGTGTTCTCACGGAATCCGGTTATGTGAAGATCAAGCCAACGTTCGAGTTGCTTCACCATCAAGGCATCTTCGCCATCGGCGATATCATCGACTGGCCTGAGGCAAAGCAGGCGGCCAAGGCAGCCAAGCATCCCGCTACTGCTGTTCCGAACCTCATCAGCTTCCTCTCGGGTCAGCCGCAGACACTGAAATATGCTGGTCAACCAGAGCTCATTGTCATCCCTGTCGGAAAGGTCAGTAGATGTAACACATATCGGAAAGACATGATTGTTGACTCAGATCTTTGATTGTGTTCGCAGAAATATGGTGCAGGCTATTTCAATCTCCTCTGGGGTATCACTATCGGAAGCTTCCTTACAAGCTTATTGAAGGGCAAGACCCTGTTTGTGTCTACTGCTCGCAAAGAGCTGGGTTTCCAGTGATTTTCTAATCACCGATGTGTCTTATTTTTCCTTCATTCTGGGCTTTCGGGGGATAGGTTGTCTCTCGTCTCTTCACTCCTCTTTTCGTGTATTATTCTCTACCCTAATGATTTTTCCTACTGCATCTACTATCAGTTGGTTTATTGTATCGATCCGCATAAACAAGAGTTTGATGACACGAAACGTGACTCTGTCGAGGGCGCAAAGTTCTGTGAGACGGTTGAATGTTCGAATCGTACTAGTCTGAAGGGGTATGAACGCTGTTTACCAACGGCGATTGTTCACAGGTAGCAGGGCAACAGACGGCGAGAATCCGATAGAACCCACGAGAAAAAGTACAGATTTATATTTGTATGCTACGCTAACCACATCGTTAGGGGAACAGAGCGTACTACATGCAGTAAGTTACAACATTGTGAAACAATTACAGTAATTCGACTACTTCTAAACGTACAATGGTCAAAGGGGAAGGTGTGAGAAGGCGTAAGCTGTAGGGCGCAGCTATTCCTGGCCAAGGGGAATTAGGAGAGAGAACCCTCAAGATAAAGACAACAGGCAGCACAATCAGCATCCCAATATTTCTCCGTGTATGGATGAGGGTATCGAAACAACCAGGTGGAACGGTAGGATTACGCTTGGAAGGAGAAGGTATCGGGATTTCTTGGGTCCACACGAGAGCATCCATTATTCTAGTCGTGATACATTGTCCTGACCACGTGAGAACGGTCGTCTACTTCGGCTTCTGAAGAGCAGCCATGATGGCCTCAACACCACGAAGGCCAAGCGAACCAGCAGGGTAGCAGATGAACAACTACGGACAATCAGTCAGCCATCATCCCCAGCAACGAACAGACAGGACGACTTACGGGATCCTGCTCGATACCAAACTTCCCTCGGAAGTCTCCCTTGGTGCCGAGATGGAACGTAGACGACAAGCCGTTGTACGTCTTCTCAAGGAACTTGAACCTGAAGCCGCCCACATTGTAGCCAGCTTGTACTCGTGCTGCGGCACCTGCACCGAAGGTAGCTGTGTGCACACCAGCGTCGCCGAGCTTCTTGATGACCCATGCGAGGATGTACTCGATCGCGCCAAGTGGAGCACCAGGGAACTCGAGAGCCCACTTGATTTGGAAACCGTGGACGGGGGCGAGCTGGGCAAGGACGACCAGAGCACAAATCTAAATATCCAGCATCAGTTTTACCATCATGAAGGTCGAGAAAGCGTCACAAATTACCTGGCCATCCTTATCGGTAGCGTAGAAGTACTTCCTGTGCTGCATGTCGTCGAACGGCCTGACACCAGTCAAATGCACCTGTGTTCCCTTCCTGTTATCCGACCAATCCTTGCACCGCGCCTCGATCCTCTTCTTCAGTTCATCGTCGGGCTCTCCGTTCACCTCGTGCAGCTTAACGCCATCTCTCTCCGCCCTGTGCACCTTCCTGCGGACCGTCTTGTCATCGTGCGCTGGGTCGACCTCTATCGGCTTGATGCGTTCCTCAGCAACGGCAATGACAGCACTCCAGCCAAGCTCCTCGCACAGATACTTCTCAGTGTTCTTGTCTACGCAGCACCATACCGGTCGCAGATTGACGTTGGGCTGTCCAAGGAAGGCGAGGTACGACTTGATAACACGTGGGATCTGGCTCTGCTCGCAGAGCGGGTTCCCGAAGGTCACTGCAAAATGTCCTTGCTGCATATACCCGACAGCGGCGCCTGTAGCCTGGTCTCGCCACACTGTCCAAGCGGGGTCGACCCAAGACGTATTCGTTGCGTCACCATACTTCGCGATCAGCTGCAGAGATATAACTTTATATCAGTACCTCGAACTCTCGAGAAATCGCAACGTATATATAAAGGAAGACGTACGTTCTCGAGCGGGGGCAGCTCGCCCTTGCCCTTCCCAGCCTCAAACGTCTTGCTCTCTGGCCCCGACAATATCATAGCCTGCGCTGCCCTCATCAACGCCTCTGCGGAATCCTCTCCTCTCGTGGGGAAGCTCCGGGGATCTCTTGGGAACAAGCTCGCCCATCTGACATCGCCGAGCTTGAGGAACAGCATCACCACACGCTCGAGGCCGATACCGCCTCCACCATGCGGCGGGCATCCCCACTGGAAGCCGTTGATGTAGTCCATCATCGTCTCGGGGTCGACCTTGGCCACCTTCATGCGCTCGAGAAGCATTGGTGCGTGGTGGATACGTTGACCTCCGGAGAGGATTTCCTCGCCACGCAGAAAGATATCGAAAGAGTTCGAGAATTTCTACACGCACGGTTAGTCAGTTCATAAAGATGCCCTGAAAAATTACTGCAATACGTACAGGGTTCTCGGGATCCGGCATAGTATAGAACGGTCTCACTTCCGCCGGGAATCCGTCCAAGATATAATAATCCGCACCGTACTTCGCCTTGATGAGTTCTCCCAGTTTTCTCTCCGCAGGGGTACTCAGATCCTCATCGTCGTGCAACTCGCGCACCTGGCCTTCTTCGTCTTCTTCCTTGAATCCCGCTTCCTTCAACATACGGATACCATCCTGATATCTAACAATAGGAGTCTCGTCTAGGACGACAAGATCATCGTGGGGAAAGACGGATTTGACGGTAGCGATCTGTCAAGATGTATTGCGCTGAGCGTCGGTGGTCGCCCCAACAGACAGTAGATCCTACCTCTCTGGCGTACTGCTTCTGTAGGCCTTTGAAGATGGCTTTCAGAGTCTCATCGATAACGTGCATGACCTCATGATAGTCCTCCTCAAAGGCCATCTCGAGATCCATACCCGTGAACTCGGTCAAATGACGATGCGTATTCGAGTTCTCCGCACGGAATACTGTTCATACACTTGTTAGCAAGTCTTGCGTCGTACGCTATCAAACGGAGGAACTCACCGGGTCCAATCTCGTACACTCTCTCCATATCCGCAGCAATACACATCTGTTTTGCCAGCTGCGGACTCTGAGCGAGGAACGCTGGTCGTCTGAAGTAATCCACCTTGAATACAGCAGCGCCGGACTCGGTACCACCGCCCTGGAACTTGGAGCTTTGGATCTCCGTGAAACCCTTTGCGTTAAGGGTATTACGGAAGATATCGCAGACACCAGCATGGATACGGAAGATTGCCTGAGACGCAGGACTCTGTTTAAAGCAGAGTTAGTATGACATTCTCCATGAATGAATGCGTTATGTGACGTACACGCAAGTCCAGGACACGATTCGCGAAACGCGTCTTTTCACCGACACGATGATTCGATTTCTCTTGAATATCATGAGAACGGGACACGTCGTCGACTTGGAAAGGAAGGTTCGTAGTGGGATACGCGACGACATGGATCTATATCGTCCGGTGAGACCGCGCGCATATACTCAAGACGAGATGATCACTTACCATGCCGATCTTGACTTCCTTCTCTCGAACACTCGCGCTCTTGACCTCAAACTGACCTTCCTCTTCCGGAGGATGCTGAAGTACGCCAACGACGCGTACGATAGCTTCTCGCGCGAGGCCCTCGCTCCAGCGTACCATATTCTCGGAGATCTTGAAGTCGGGGAAGCTCTCCTCGGGATGTGCGTCTCCGTTGGCTTCACCATTCGCTTCATTGTGCTTGCTCGTTGACTCTGTAAGAACGCCTTGGACTGTCTCCAGCCCTTGCCGGAACACTAAGAAGACGATCTTGCTGCCCAGTGGCCGGATGTGGTGTATTCTGGCACGGAACGCAACGACGGTCCCCACGTCCAATGTCGCGACTTTCTCAAGAGGAGTGAGCTTGGGTATCTTCTCGTGGCTGGGATGTGTCAAGGTATATGCGTTTGTCTGGCGTTTTCCTTGCTGGATCGGCAGGTCGCCGTAGTTGTGCCTCACCGGATCCTGCGGGACAAATGGAAATTAGCAGCTGAAATTCAGACGCATACAGTCGATGCGTGATGCCTATCGCGAGCTGTAATCTTTCGGCATCAATAGGTCCAACGCGGAGCCCTTGGGAGAAAGACGCGCCGCACTTTTCGGCATAGCGCACATTTCGTACTCGCTCGCCGAAACAGCCCGGAGAGCCCGCGAGGATGTGCGGGGAGAGCGTCGGGATCGAGGGCGGGACAGACGCGCTTACCTTCTCCCAGGCTTCGTTATGCCGTCTCCTCCGCTGTTCGGCCTCCTCCTCCTCCTTCTCCTCGCGTTCATTCTTCCTGATCTCGCGCTGCTCGGTAAAGGACAGCCCTCTGGAACGAGTTTGCGTAGCCGAGGATGGTAACGAAACCTGGTCTGGGTGGACGTCGGCGGCTCCGTTGGGTTGAATATGCTGCAGATCGTCGGAGGGACGGCTGTCCAGAGAGTGACCACGCGAGACACTGCGGGTCTTGCGCAAGTTGCTGATTATGCCACTAAACCTTGGCTTTCTAGACTTCTCGTCGCTGTGTGTCGAGCTTACCGGCGAGAGCACGGTGCCCTCCTCGACGGTGGTCGGGCTAGCTGTCTGTGGTGGGTCGATGCCTTCGTGATGGGCGAGCGGGGGAGCTATCTTGGAGATAGCTTTCTTGACTGTCGATGGGATTGCCATCGCTGTGAACGACGACGACGGGACACTTGGGGGCGATGTGGATGGGGAGAAAGAGATTGAAGGAGAGGATTATGTAGTTTCCGAATTACATGTCTGCTAGTGAGCACATCAAGCGCTCATGATAGTGGAGAGTGCGGACGTCATGGCCATCATTCCCGGCCTCGTTGCTTACCCAATACAATATTACTTATCCCATCAACACGAGTTGTTACCCAGTAAGAGAACTCTCGTTGTTCTGTTTACTGGGTGGTTCTAGACTCATCCACACTGCACCACGGATGAATGGCAGCTTCGCCAATCGTCATTGCAGCATCATCCTACAACGTCCGTTCGAGGAGTAGCTGTTTCGTAAAAGCTGACAGGAGTTCTAATGTACAGTATAAACGTTTACAGGGGAGAACCCGTTCCAAGAAGATACTCGCGCAGTAACAAGCCTCTGCTACAGCAGCAACACTGGCAGGGCTTGCGTTGCAATTGACAATAATGCAGACTGCAGGCCGTACTAGCCCTAAACACGAGTAAGCCCTCAACTTCATCTTATGTAGAGCAAGACAAATATTGATTCATACCTTTTCAAAGTCTTGGTCAGGTATGGCACTCTGTCGCTGTGCTGATGCCACCGGGAGCACACTCTCGCCGTCTACGAGCACTCTCTCAGATGCTCTCCTCCTCGCCCGCTCCCATCGCTCTCTAATACCACTAAACTCCAGAAACCAGTCAACCACAAACGCCACCAGGACGGAAGCGAAGAAGCAGAGAAACCCGGCAAAGATCCATGTCATGACTGGCCATGATTTGGGTGTGTAGCTAGGACTGGGGGCCATGTTCGCGGGTACACCTCGACCAGCGAGGTAGGTTGACTGGTCTCGCAAGCCACGGATTATGATCGCAGGCTGTCTCCTGACGGCAAAGACGGAATCGTTGAGTGGTGTTGTGGTGGAGGTGGGTGTCTTTGGCTGTCGAATGGGCGATCTCGCACACCTAGGAGCTGACTTCGATTGCGATCGTAACTGGACTGTGGCCGGTTTGCACCAATTGTTGAATGGGAGACAGCAAAGCCCGGTTTCAGGTTGTGATCTCAACCATCTGACTTTTGGAGCCGATCGTAGCTTATGAGGCGAGCTCAAGAGAAGGTAAATCTATGTCGAATTCAGTTGTCGTCTCGTCATCGCATGCCGGTTGTATAACTTTCGACCACTCGCATATTTCTTCCTCTCTAGGGTATTTAACATACATCATGTAACCGCTGGGTATATGAATCATGAGTATCTAGAGCAAATCCGGATTGGAAGCTCATCAGCCAAACCTGATACAGTCACATCTAGTATATACGGAGTGTACGATGCGTACAAGGCCTTCCGGGTCTTCTATAAAATCCTTGTTGTCCAATGAAAAATCCCTGCTCACGGTTCAAACGTTGTCAGGAGCCTACAGATATGATAATATTAGCTTGAGTTTGTATAGCATGGTCATGTCTTGCAAGTTACCAGTCGTACCCCAATGTCATTGCCGTCTACAAATTCTTCGGTCTGGCTCGGCGTACACCCCTGAGCTTCGCTCAACCTGAGAGGTCCATCGAAGTCGTTCTCCTCGCACTCGTCCACATTTTCGTTGCTAGTCATGTGGCGATGAGCTGCCAGTGACTGATTCTGCGTGAAGTAGTCATAATGTAATCGGCATAAGTACCTGCGAGCCATCATGCTGACTTACTAATGCTCTCCTCATTTCTTCTAGCTCAAACTGACCTTCAAAGTCAGGTCTGCCGTATTCTTCGTCGTCGGCACCGTATGTTGAAACACGGTCATGCTGAACCGGGTAGTATGGGCCCACTTGAGGGTGATAATCTTCCGCACCTCCTTCCTCAGTGTGTTGTGAAGGCGCAAAAATCATGCTACGAGTCGAAGTCGTATCGGACGACGTCAAATCTCCTGAATCTCCTTCCGATGACACCAGATCTTCCTTTGGAACCCATGTCCGCAACTTGAGGATAAAGCGGTACGTTGTGATTGGTGGTATTCTGCCAGTGTATTATACCGTATGAGACATATAGATATCAGACTAAAAGAATTAAGGTACTGACACCCGGAGTAGGGGAGTTGCTGCGTTCAGATAAGGAAAGGCCGGCTGAAGTCCCTTTAGCGTTGAGGTTACCCGCCCTTGAAGCTTGAAGCTTGAATATGAACGAAACACATCAGTACTCACAAGATTAGAAAGCAACTCTAACAGGTTGATGAACAGAAATATACTATGCCAGGATTTATGTGAGACCCATAGACAATAGTAACGTACACACTTACATAAAATCTGACACACCTGAGAACACAGTATTGTCAATTGAGAGTATCAATGCTTCAACGAGGTTTCCACTTACCATCAACCCAGAACAATCTGCGCATACTGCCTTTAGACTTGTCGCATTTAGAACATGTCATCCAGACGGCCACTATGTCGGAAATAGCAGCGGAGACATATGCGCTTATCGCCACTGGTATTCCAAGTCAGCAACTTTCTGTAATCTGACTTCACTTTAGAAACGCACAGCTGAGTGTAAACGTGGTGAACGAGTTTATCTGCAGAAATGGATATAAACTGCCGGCGTACGTACCTTAAAGGAAGATTTTGAGAGTATGTTAAAGCAGTAGAACAAGTCTCAAGCTTGACGTCTTGTTCCCACAACAGCGCGTTTGCCGCGGCGGCGAACTAGATTTGATTGAGCATTTCGCCGGCCGCAATATTCGGAAATAGTTATAAGTAAACGTACTATGTTTGCGCCAGTCGACACAAAGTTCAACCCCAGTAACACTGTTGGGATCCGGCAGTTGTGATCTGTTATTATGTAGATTCGTATCGCAAAGACCACTAGATCGACAATAGTCATTGGTTTTGGGAATAGATATGATGAGCTGAATGTGCTGCTTACATGTAATGGATGTGTGTGTGATGAATTCCAGTGTTTGGAGGACGTGCCAAAGAAGGCCACAACTGCGAGGCTACATATCAGCTCTCGTGCCAGTCACAATATTCTCCTCGATTAAGCTAGCTCACCTCTACAGAAAACATTTGATAAGTACATGTTATAAGGGTGTAAAGGTGAGCCTACCTTGCTATCGATATTCAAGTACAAAAAGAGAGCGTGGTAGGTAAGAGCGGCGTAGCGGATGGTCAAGTATAGGAAGACCGCGGTCGACCACTTTCTGCACCAGATAGCCTTGGGCTCACGGGAGAAGGTAATGCAATAGTCGAATAAATATAATGCTATTGCACATAAATGTGAGCCTATGACAGCCTAACACATTGGCACTTACCGCTCGCAGAAATCCCAAGATAATTGCTGGCGGATCTGAAAACCATGATGCATTGATAAGTAGCTCACATAGTCTCAAATCTAGAAAGTCACATTAGTTGTATTTCGGAAGACGAGGACATTGCTATTGAAGAGTAAAAGGAGTGGGAGGGGAAGTAGTCCAGATAGGACGTACGATCGTGAGCTTATAAGCTTGCTGCTGAGGAAGACACGGTTGTCACCTGGGCAGTGTCAAAAATTAAGCTCTATTCAGATCAGTCAAAGCCGTACACGCACAGAATTTATGTAAGCCATAGGTAAGAGGCAAAAGAAGCTATAGCCAGGGTCCGTATTGGTAATCGGGGGACGATTGGGTGTAAACGCGTAGTCCTGTTAGGAGGATCAAAGACAAAGGTGGAAGCGCAGATGATATATTGTGAGGGTGGAAGTGTAGATGATATATTGAGAGGGCCCTGTGATATATACTCAGAAAGCTGTACCATACAACGCGGTAGGCGGCCATCTCATGATACATGCTATTGGCCGCCCGCATTGTAGTTTACAGCACTCCAGCAAAAGAACAGGAGTGGATGTGAAAGTTGGTTGTGGGATTTCATCGCTTGATGCTCGTCGTACTTGGAGTGCATAGATCATACGCGACGATAGCTCGAGGTCCTCTAGAAGACTAAGAACGGAGAAATCGTGCTGTGCAGGGGCAAATTTGACAGGGCGCTGATACCAATTGTATTCGCGAGTATCTAGAAGGATCGTACCGCCATATGATAGCGCCCGGATATGTCAGATGCACAGGCTCTTGTAGATGGAATACAAGGATCAGAGGCAGGGGCCTGAATGCGGTATTGAGGATAGAGATTAGCTTATTAACCATGTACTAATAGCGGCTATGCTACTTGCCTCCCAAGATCGTGTACTTCGGTGACTGTCTGGTACGGTCGCGCGGGCACATATCTGAACTTGCGAGCTTCACCTCAAAGTGGGAGTGCCATACCTGTGAAACGAGGTTTGATTGAGGGTTACAAGCAAGCTATACTCACTGGAATTACTGAGCTGCATAATCAATTCAATGTGGGATGTTAAGATCAGGAGTTCGGTTGTGAAATGGAGGCACTTGACGGAACTGGAGAATGATGCATGATTATGAGATGTGCACGAGCTTTATAGCAACTCGGTGATCGTCCGAACCATGTGAGCATAAGAGAAACCTTACATCCCACCGAGACTGACCATGGGCAGCTCAACACGTCCTCTTATTCGAGCACACGACGCTGGAAGTGCTTGCGTCGATGGATATATGTTAGAATACCCGGTACCAATGTCCTATAGAGGCTGTGGGTTCCTATTGCTCCGCTCTGCTCATAATTATCAGCGATATTAACACTAGGATCTTAAAGCGATCTGCGCACCTTGCAAATCCCTAGGCCTACTAGGCCATGATATCGAGTAACCTACACCCGAAGTTGGGATGCCAGTTCTGTATGTATTCCAGCGGTGTCAGAAGTACCCATCGCTGAGGCGCAGCCGATCATTCCTGAGATCTGAGACCTGAACGTTTCATTGCAGGCTGAGGTTCGATGCTGCTATAAGTCCGACCACGGTCGACGTGGATGTTGTCGCTGAGCATGGACCAGGTTCAAGGGACTTCACCTTCACTTCAGGTCGCGCCGTTGATGCGCGTGACCAAACAGAGCACAACAGATGCACGCTCAGACGGTAACGAGCGGCGGTAACGTCACGGTACGCGTTGATTCCGAGGCCCGGGACACCCTCACAATATGTCTTAGATCGTAGTATCAAGTCAACGCTATATCAGAGCAACATGGAACAAAGATCATGCAAGACGAAGTACAAATACTTTCAAACTAGAGACTCCTACCCCCTCGACTTCAGCCATAACGGCGTGATAGCTTGTGCAACCACATTCCCCGCGGCCTCCAGCCTACCACGCAGGTTGTCGTCCAGCACGGAGCTGAGGATACCGCGCGACCTCCACTTATCTGGATGGAACCTTCGATGCGCCTTCTCAACGAGAGCCTTATACTCGCCCTTTTTCTTTAGTACCTTCTCAGCGACACCAAAGAATTTCTCTACCGCACTCCAGTTGATATCTTCGAGTGACATATCGCGAGGATGAGCAAGGATAGGCCAAGGGATGCTGTCGAACGTGAGCGGCTGCGCTCTTCGAAACTTGAGGGTATCAAACTCGTCGCCGACAACCATGAACCTTTGAAGGACCTGCTTTTCTTCCCATGTCAGGACATATCGTCTCGGGAAGAATCTCAGGTCTTTCCATCTACATCGTGCCTGTTCCTCCCAAACAGCCTTTTCGTAGAGTCGCCGTCGAGCTTCATCGCCTCCGAGTTGTCGTGCCGGTTGTTTACGCTCGCGATTCACCCGCTCTGCTTCCTCCACCTCCCACCACATTCTCTCCTCGGGAGGCCGTTCTCTCCCTACCTCTTCTTCTCTCTCTTGTTCTCCGATCCCCCGGAGTTGCTGAATTTTGCGAACAGACTCGGCGAGCCTTGCCTGATGCAGAGTCTCCTCGTCGAGCTCTTCTGCGTCGAGTCCTTGGGAGAGCTTCTCTATCTCGTTCCGGGATGATATTTCCTTTTGGGTTGCGATGCCAATACGCACTTCCGCTTGCTGTCTTCTTTCGTGAGCATTGGTCGCAGCATTCTGCGCACTCTCCGCCTCTCGCCTCGCCTGTGCCTCGCGTTCTACGGCCTCCAGCCATATCTGTTTGGCTTGCGCAGATGCACTCTCTGCAGCGATCAGCTCACGCGACGCCTGCTGAACTCGTGTCATGTCCTCACAGGCCCTGCGTCTGTCTGCCCTGGCGGTCTCGAGTTCCTTCTTAGCTCTTGAATTGGCACGCTCTGCCGCCTCTTTGCGGAGCTGTCGGTATTGGCGGTCCTTCACCTTGGCTTCTGCAATTTTCCTTGAATGACACTCTCTTTCCTTTCGTGCTTTCGCCTCTCGCAGCTCTCGAGCTGCTGCTTGTCGACGCTGCTGTTCAGCCTTCGCTTGTACCTCCTCCGGGGATTGCTTGTAGGTTATCTGAATAAAGCAGCTTCCTTTAGCAGCCCTCCCAGCACAATAGTGTGTGACAACTACGGACGAGTTTTGGATAGTGGCCGCTCTGTAGTTGTTGAAGCAGTGTCAGTGAAGGTGGTTTCAGAGGACGTTCTCCAGTATGGAGCTCCCGGTAGCGGACGATGAGATGGTCTTTCCGTTCTACGTTCATAGCATGTAATGCTCGAGCAGCTGTAAATTTAGAATGGGTATGAATACAATAAAGATGAAGTCACTCTGACGATGTACCGGAGGTTCGAGATATGAAGGTAACAATTCCGTGCGGATCCGGCCCCTTAGTATTCTTCAGATATGCGCTGGCGTGAAAATTAGCAAACACAAAATAGTGATAGAAGATACTAGCCACCTCTTGATTGCTCCGAACTGTTGACGTCCTCAGCATTTCCATACGCATGTTAACGATTCACACGAATCCACACACCTGGGAGAATAAAATTCGTAAAGAGGCTTTAGAAAAATCGGACGCAAATCCCTGCGGGAATATAAATAAGAAATGAGTAAATAACGTCGGATATGTATCGACAATTGTATCGCATAAACATACCGAACATTGAACGCTGAACGGATCATAGGAGTGCACAGAGAACTGAGCGCAACTCTCCAGCCTACTGTGAATCATGTTTCGTTTTCCGCGAGCCAAAGTTGCATGCTTCTCCATGAAGTATTGAATAACCGCAGTGTGCTGCTGGCCCGCGATATCCACGCCTGTCTGCACGGACACCAGAGGACCGGCATTGCGAAAGCATCTGAAAAGTAGCTGAGGATTTATTGTAGAATCGGTAAAGAATTCCGGCTCAGTTGCGAGATACTGAGGCAAGGGGGGTTTCGAAAATGTCGCCTTCTCGAATGTTGGAGAATGTGACAGAGACAACCGCCATGGAGGTTGGAGGTCGGCGACATCAGCTCCTTGCAGAGTTGCGAGGGCCATCTCCGCTAGCTCGCGTTCTGAGTTGAATGGACTGTAGTACAAACACACTGTCTACCCACCGTGGAAGATGCTGACAAACCGAATAGGCCATTTTCTACGGTTCGGTTTGCCTTCGACCATTGACATCCCATCTGTAGAGACTGCCCCGCACGAGCGGAACGTTTCTTCAAGCTGATACCACTGCAGGCGGTTTGGAGGGTCGACCACGTATAGGACGGGCTCCTTCAAGAATGGGTGCGGCGAGTTGGCAAGTGTGGCCATGTCGAATTGAGAGAGCTACTAGAGGTCTCCTCAAGTCGTCGTGGCTACAACCTGAATGCAGACCCGGAATTGTAGACACTGCTGAAGTGCTGTGGAGGAAGATCATCCAGCGCCTTCAGGGCCCTTTGTATATCGAGGAGCGTGCGAAGTTGCTGTCATTGAACGCGTTGCATCCTGCAGGCGTTGCTCCGAGTCTAGCCTGAGCCCAGATCTATGATCGGGATGCTGATATTATTAGAGTCACTCGTACTTCTGTCTTGCAAGTTGGAGGTCTCAAACTACCGATGCACGTCGTTCTCAACTGAGGAAATCTTACTAGGAGGTTCCCTTTTATTGATACGTAGTACTTCGAGCTTGAAATGTGGTCGTTGTGGTTGTATTTATTCACGATATATCTATGTCTTGTGTTTGTGTGGGAGGTAGTGTTATACTAGTACTAATACATGCATGCATATGCGGGTTGTGGTGCGTGCGGAAGGGAGAGATCGTGCAGTCATGCTACAAAATGTGGATGAGGGTATGCGAGTCATGTGTAAATGAGCTACAATATAGCAATTGGAGAATGTCCGTCAAAATGGGATGCGTCAAAGATATGAGAGGAAAATCATGAGAATGTAAAGAGTGTCAAAACAACATCATGATTCAAACGCATCAAGCGCACGATGTTTTCAGTGATAGAACACCATCCCCTTCCCATTGTAAACCACCAAAGATGAAGTCCGCTTCCAATACATCGACTCGTTTCCTCCGTATTGACTCTTCCAGCCGGCGGTCTTCTGCGGGAGTTTCACGTCGGTACTGTGCTGCCTCGTCGATACGTCGAGCTCGCGCTGGGTCTCCTCTGCGGATATGGTCCCACTCCACTTCTGTCACAGGCGTTTGGAGAAAGGTGTATAGTCCGTCGAGAACTTCCTGGACCGTCACGTACACGTCCTTGCCCTGCAGACGAAGCTCCCAGAAGAAATTGGGATGGCGAATGGTGAGCTTGCATAGCTTCGGTCTGCAGACGGGATTGTGCAGACTATCAGCAGGTATAGACCTGTTTGCAGAGGAAAGGCGAATGTAGCGTGGATGACGGCGTAGGTCAAAATAGATAGCAGGTTTCTGGTGTGCCGTATGAGAAAGGAGATCATCGATATCTTCTGAGGGTAGTGGCACGGTATGAACGGGAGGCTGGAGCTATGTAGTAAGCATCAAGAGATACGGTGTGGCGAGGACTGCAGAGACTTACTGTAAAGCTCCCACTGCTCCAACCACTGGCGGAGGAAGGAGCAGGGGAGGGTCGTGGGCCACGAGACGGTCTCACGGATGAGGGGGTGCGAGAATAGTACATAGGTCGTCGAATAGATATGAGGGCTTGAACTCAAGACATGACAGGGGGGAAGAGCTCTTATATATGGTATGAGGGTACGTGTACTTGTCGAAGTCAAAGAATAGTAGGCCACTCACGTAAACCCTAATACACCCAATATGCTTGACTGCCCCGCAATACTGCTGATGCACCCAACTGCAGGAACTCTAAATTCGTGACAGGCACACAAATGTACTCTGATCCGTGGACCTACAACCGGTCTCCGAAGATCTGTCCAAAGGAGAGTCAACAGTGGTCCTGATACATCGCAGAATCGTGTTGACCTACACTCTGAGGCATTCCATGTTACAGATACGACGTCTCCGGCTCTCTTCGAGGGCGGTACTTGATATAACTCCGTTCGAGGGAAATCGTTTGGTTAGGAGGGTTGAGATGTATGGATTGACGGTGGATGGACAGACTGCATGACTCGTGTATCTGGGAGAGGAAGACATGCGTGAGTCATTCACTAGCGGAAAGGCGCAGTTCAAACCAGAAGCCTTGCATGACGTTTTCAAACCTATGACTCGCACAGGAAATGTCACGTACCCGTATACGCAACCTCCTAGGCTATAGCTCTCTGCTTCCGCTATGCAAGAAGAAGGAAAAGGTACACGTCAAGATGCCCGAAGATGAAAAGTGCCTGAGGCCTGTCTCTGCTTGTAGAGCGATACATGATGCAGCTGCGTGTTTGTGAAACGTTGCTGATAGGATACGTCAAACCAGGAGGGAGTGGCTATATAAGAGCACTGAAGGCGATGAGTCCGGGGATACATATATGGTAAATCATTCGCGCACCTCGGTACAAGTAAGACGGATGTTCAAAAGGGAGAGCGCTGGGAGTCTTCTATGAGCGATTGTCTGAGATTGGTAGCATCGTGCGAGAGAAGTCTGGAACGAGCGTAAGATTTACAATGGGAGATGTGACAGAACGCTAATACAGAAGATGGCCCGATCGATGAGAGCTGTATTGCCACTGAACAGCCCCATATGCTTACCTGTGCATCTAGGGCGTTCATGTCATAATACGGATGGACGATGCCCTTACCGCACACATCGCTTGGCATTCCGTACAGTTTGAGGCCCATGTATGCGCGAATGGTCCATTGAGCTCTAGATATAGTCCCCTTTGTATAGGTGTTCTGGAAGCACTATGTATCGTTCGAGCTTTGCAAACATCGATCCCAGGATGAAAGCGAGTCATATACGTACTCCAAAAAAACCAGGTCAATGAAACCCTCTCGGCGCAAATATTTGGGTCTGACCGAATGTTTTGGGTCCAGCAGATGGGGGGTGACAAGCATGAGCTTGGAGCCGCTGTGAGTGATTCAAATATGTGTCAATACATTGGACGTTGGGAGAAGCACGCATTATTTACCGGGGTCAAGCCATCTATAGGATTGCAAGCACGGTCTGCTGCCTTCCGATCGTAATGCAATGGTAAATCCAGGGAATTGGCTACAACGCCCTGATGCCTGTCGGATCCGAAGAGCAATGAGGCATGTCCGGAGAGATAGGCATATAAACAGGCCCATTCAGAAGTCTATGAGATCGGGGATTGCCTGAGAACGTGGGTATACTCGTATGAATCCCGGGGTGAAGGCGTTGAGCACGTTGTTTTAGGTAATGTTACAAGTGATCGCTGTATATTAGATGGTTCTTACTGGTATACACTACCCCTTGCGCGGAGCACGTTTTAATACAGAGCTGGAAGCACCGATTAGTGCGAAACAACACCATTGTGTGTTAAGTATACTACAGCGAGCAGGACTGAGTTCAGTGTGTTGTCCGATGCTGATAAGACGCTTAGCAAGAGCATATACCCAGGAGGCCAGGTGCACTTACCGATACCGTTATGGCCATATTTTCCTATGCCAAGGTTACTTTAACGTCGTATCGAGCAATGCTGAGAAATTGAGGCTTGTCCCCACTGATCATGAGGGGAGGCGGTGAGAGAGCCCGCGACGCCCCAACGCGGCTCGAAGTCTGATGCGCCGGAGGTACAAATATGAGACAACAGATGTCGCTGGTGGTGGCACCCATGGTGCATGATACATGGACCGTGCCAGTATTTACGTTCTTGGAAGGTTGTAATGGCCTTGCAGCTGAGGCAAGCGCGAGATACTGATTAAATAGGTTAATGCGAAAATGACACGAGATACTACTGTATGTTATATGCAAATGGGGTATAAGTGCGACAGTACAAGTCTGCAAATGGGTATCCGGGATGGCAAGGGTGATAGGGCTACATTGAGTGCGGGTGGTCGTGAATGATTAAGTAGAGCGGTAGATAGAGTGGTCCAGGTCGAAATTAGATGTCGTCGGACTTGGGCTTAGTCTTGTGGACGGACGAGTAGCATGAGACTGTTTGTGCTCCCGGCGACAACGTCGAAGCCGGCAAAGATAGTACAGTCACCAAGTACATCGATTCTTCTGATACCTTTCCTCCTCTCCTCGGTTGGTGACTGCGACCAAACAACTCGACGCTCAAATGCGGCCTCGATGGTCTTCTGATATTCTAGATTGCCTCGACACGCCGTTTTGAACTCCTCCTGCGAGATTTGTAGCCTCAAGACATTATATAGCTCGCTCATGACATCGCCTACGGTAACATGTATGTTTTTGAACCGTTGCGAAGGAGTCACCGTGAGCTTCCATGGCAGCTGCATACAGTGTATCTCCACGTGGTCGGTGGGAGGCGTGATAGCTGCAATGGCGAGAGAGGCCGCGGGAATAGGGTAAGCTGAGTCGTGTGATAACTCGCAGGACACAATGTTGGAAGGGAGATCGCGCAAGTCCCATACGAATGGCCGTTGAGACAAGCCCGCATGAGAAGATGAAGCAAGTAGGGGGTGTATTTGTAGACCCACGGGCGGTGGAGGGAATGGTTTGTACGATGACTGCGAGTCAATGAGCGTGAGCAAGTACATAGATGTTACGACTCGGATTTACATACCTCAGAGGGAAGCGCTTGCTGAGGAGGGGAAAGAGGGGTTCTGGGTACTGACGAGTCCAATGATGAGGTGCCGGTGCTAAATGATGGCGATGGGGTTCGCGTAGGCTCAGCAAAGTGCACTCGCTTGGCCATTCTGGGCGAGTAATCCTGTTATGACTTGTTGAGATAGTGCGCAAGGTATGGATGGTCGGTTATGTGAGATCAGAATACTCAATGCAGCAACGGTGAAGGGGAAAAGTAGCAGGAGGCGGCAAGTATATATGCTGTTGAGCATGGCAGTACGAGGTATATTGAGGGCTAGTAGATATGAGCGAGGAGGACTTGGACATTGATACACGCCGCCGCCTCGTTCGCCGTGAGCAGCGTAAAACGTGACAAAGTGACTGTCGTCTTCGCCATTCCCCATTACAAGTGCCTGTAAGTGACAGAAGGGCGGTCCACGAGCGCACTATGACACCACGATTCTGAGGCGTGATATTTGGGTCTGTGACACCTCGATATTATGTGGCCCCGCAGCAGTCTCAGAACTGCACATGCCTGTACGTATGACTCAGTTCAATTTCGTGACTACGTAACATACATCTTCAGGACATACCAGATGAATTTGGATAGCAGTAACTATCCCGGGAGAAGGTGACACGGGTGAGCACACGTCCCCGAGTTAACTGCTGTTCATGGAGGCATCTCCATCAAAGGGCCGGGCCACTACGCAATGATCACAAACTCAACTTGACCTGTATTTCCCGATTCCATCCATGTCAGCGAGATGGGACCCCGAGACGTACCATACCCGCAAAAGAATCATAAATATCTAGAAGGCGGGCACGTCCGAGTCTGAGGGTCCATGGTGCATTGACATGCAAGCCATCAAAACGTTCATGGACACTTGCTCATGATGCGTCTAGGATCTTCCACTGGCGCGTCATGTTTCCTGCATGTTGTGCTGTCCTCGTGAAGTTCATGGTGAAGATTACAGTAATGGCAGAGGTTATAGTAGCGTACGATCGAGCGCTATCATGATGAGGCGGCTGTGCTGGAGGCGGGTACCGAGCTGTACCGACAGCAAGTTAGCGCACGGTGCCTTGTCTCGCAACTTTCTTTACCGCGAATAGAGATGAACGGCATACATGCCTTCTCGAAGACCACAGCATTGTTATCACCACAAGCATAGGTGGGGCATAGCTATAGCGTGCATCGTCCTAGGATAGAATGATCTGGCTGACTCATATGCTTTAGTGAGGTTCTGCAATCAGTGAGATACTCAAAGACACCTTTGGGTATTTCACGCATGTATCACTACATAGACAATGACACAATCATGCAAGTGGATCCTCCTCTAAAGAGAGCTTGTACTGAGGTGCTGCCGCGTCGCATCTGTCGGAAGCAACCGAGAATGTACGTTTCGCCCTGACCGTGACGTCGTGATACATACATATCTCGAGTACTCAAGTAAAGAATTTCAGTGATATAAGTACTATGGAATGGGAGTCCACGCAGCAGTCTCAAGAGACTGATCGTTCAGTTGATGACACAATTTCGTAAGCATCCGGAAGACGTGCATTACTCTTTCCAAGTACCAAAACCGCCTATCAGCGAACAGTCGGATTACTTTGTGAGAGTTCTTTTCGCTGGCTTCAGACTAACATTTGTTTTACGAAAAAAAAAATGATACAGTTCTACAGGAACCGTGATGATTAATCATGATCACGACAAAAATCCCCAACATGGCCTTTACTGTTCGCAACTGTCAATCATCCATCCGTGGCATAGGTAATAGTAGCTGCCAGTGTGATGAAGGATAGTTTTCAACCGTTCAATTTAATGGGGTATTGGCATTTTGTGCTCCTTGGCCGTGCAAGATGTCTGTTCACTCGGAGCATGCCCAACTTGCATGGAGGCAGTCTTGAGGGTATCAGGTATGTGCCGGTTTCACCGACAAACTGACAAATGAGCTGAACGAATTTCTCCTGGGACTCACTTCCTATATAGCCTATTTCTCTGCAATGGATTGGAATTTCAGGCTGTAGCGGCTGACGGAATAATGCAGCCGGTTTGTACGCCATAATCCATTCCCGCCTCGGTGTTGGCCTAGGGCTATGTGTCGGGGAGAACTTTAGGTTCTGAGAGACCGAAGACGCACACGTCCGTCGTCTGTTGTAACGAATAGACTACTCTGCGGTCAAAAGCGAGAGACATTTTTTTGGTAAGAATCCCAGTCAGCGGTCACCCGATATTCACAAAACGATACTGATTTAAGTTCCACTTAGCTGTCTGGTGTTCGTCATAGCCACTTCTCTGTCCAAACTGACCTCGAACAGCCAGGAACATGCTGCCCGAAGGTTAACACGCTCCTTGTGTAGAAACGGTGACGGCAAGCACTGGAGCACTCGGCAGCCGTCAACGTCAACTGCTGCTAGTAAGTATGGACTTGCACTGTCAAAGCTCGGTAACTCACCTACGGGAGAACACAACAACAGCATTAATTCGTGTGTATGCTCATCTGCCCATGTCAGGTTTCCACCTAGATCTAATCATTTACAGGGGAATTTCAGATAATCAGTGATCCAAGGACACGAGCGTTCTCCTTTTCGTTTGTCTCGGGGAGTGTACCACACCTTTCGTAGCCACACGCGTCGGTCGCCTCGTGGCTGTCTCAGTTTGTTGCCACTGCATCATACCCATGCCTGCTCACCGCAGTATCAGTAGGTTCACAGGGTGGTGGGCAAGATGCTCATGGTGTTCTGCAACTGCTATTACTCCGGAGGTTGCAAATACCGGATGCGCTTTGAAACTTCATATCTTCGAACTTCTTCCTGTGAGCAAGTCTCAATGAGTCAAACTCTGTCACAATATCTGATGAGGAGGCTGTTATACTTAGGTCAGAAACACTATCGTGGGCTGAGCATTGATACATGATGCGTATCCCTAATGTTCCTGCATGAGTTTACTGAGTGCGTTCGACCAGGATGGCTTCTACGTACTCGAAGCAGTATGCTACTTGTGTATATCTGCTTGAGAGCTGCGAATAAACGGTGAATATTCTCGCACTTGCAGGGAGCATCGCAGGCTGCACCTAAACAGTACTGCTCAGGGCAGATAACACTCATAGTGGGAAACATAATATAGACGCTGCGATGAGCTCTGACATCAGGATATTCTGCATACGCGTCCATGACCTAACTAATGGAGATAGTACTGCAAGTTGACCATGGCTCGGCAACCTCAGGCTGGCAAGGCACATCACCTACTAGATGTGTATCAGTTTCCACCATTCTGGCAATGATAGCTGTATCAGAATGTAAGCATCACATAGGCCTATATATTGCGTCTCCCACTGATACTCATGAAGCTCTAATAGGATATTGTGTTTGACATACAAAGCGACAGTCCAAACTGTGACCGCCAACTTTGAGGCTATGAAGTGTCTAAGCATGTCGTCACTTCGTTCCTTTACGCAGTGTTATACCTATGCACCTTGCCCCAGACTTATGCCATATCCTGTGAAGGCCTTCCCTTAAACTCAAAATACGGCCACTTCCGGAATATCTGAGGCTGCGTCCTGTCCTATCTCGGGATGCCCGACTCATATATCATTACCCGTGTGTGGCTTTAAGCTCACGCATGGACATCGCAACTTGCATTTTATGCAAACCTTCGCAACTATGGACAGCCGTATCTGGCTAGCACTTTATGAATGTCCGGAAGTGATCTCTGCAACTCGAAACGTACATGTCGTCTTCGAGGTACATGGTTCGAACACCTGGGATTTTACCACGATTCAAGCTTAAAGGAAGGCGGCCTGTAGTCTCGTTAGTCAGGTTTATATATAGATGTTCTACCTCCAGTATTTTCCATCTGCTACCTCCTTCACAGAAGTGCTGCTGCCGGGGTTGCCTAGTACAAAGTACGTTGTAGCTTGGGATCCGGATGTAAATGTCCGACTTCTGTAAAATTATATTCCCTGGTAGTATATCGGTTAGTACACGCGCCTGTCACTTTCTGAAGTACGCGCGAAAGCGGGGTTCGACTCCCCGCCAGGGAGTGCTTTTTTCTTTTTCACAGCTTCTGGGTCCAGCAAGGAGCCTTACAGTGTCTTCGCAGGTACGTTGCTCCAAAAGAGATCACAGGGGAACCCGTGCCTAAATCTCGTCTAGATTGTGCGACTGCAATGCACATATGGTGCTATAGATATCGCCGTAGCATGACTCAGGACGCCGCCGCTTCTCCAGATGTGATACAACACGAATGGACAATGAAAGATAGTTGCAAAGAAAGGTGACATGCCAACGAAAAAAAAGGCGTGGGTTGACTAGTGAATTAGAACAACTCTTCTTCCTCCGGTTTCCAATTCTTAGCCTGGTCCCAATAACCGGCCAACTTCAATCCCAACACTTCTTTCGCAGCATTATCGGTGGGGCAGCTCTTGGGTTTGAAGTTGCTGAACGCCCTGTCGCGAAGCTGACCCTCCCATATCAACCAGCACTGATTATCCTCAAGCGAGACCTGTCCACTTTCATCGACCTTCTCCTTCTCCACAGCCTTTCCTTTGCCTTTGTCCTGTGCACCACCTTCTCCTTCATCACCTGCCTCCAACTCTACATCGGAACCACCTCGCTCGCGAGCCGCTTCGGTCCATGCGATTCGGTGTAACATCAAGCGCTTGTACTCTTTGATAAATTTCGGCGCTCCTTCGACGTAGACCATGCTGAACCCAGGATTGAAGATACACACGCCGGTGAGGTTGCGCTGCTCGGCGTTCTTGCGAACCTTGAACCTGTGAGCGGGGTCTGAAAGAGTTTTGACCCTGATAGTAGGTAGCATTAGCGAATGCACAGACAAATGAGATTATGAAGACATACTTGAAGACGGCGCCATAGATGCCCTTCTTCTCTTCCTCGACCTTCTTCGCCTCCAGTTTCTCCTTTCGTTGCTCGTCTGTGAGCTTTCGCTCGGCATTCATCTTCTCGTGCCCATGCTTGCGCATAGCTACTTCGCGACGAACACGGGCTTCCACTCGCGTTGGGTCTTGGACGGCATCCGAAGTCAAAACCTTCATGAGGTTCGCCAAACGAACTAATAAGCGGGGAACGTCAGTTGTACAGCATCATTGATGAATGATATATTGGCTTACCCTTGGGCGGGTCTGGGGGAATAAGGCCCATCCTGATTCGATCTCTCTTGTCTTGCAGCTCGGCTTGCCGCCTCTGTTTGCGTAACTTCTTCTGCTCCTATAGATATAACACATATTTAATACAAATCTCCGGCTGCTGAAGTATAGACGAACCCTTTTAGTCAACTTGAGCGGTTTCAAAGCAATCTTGTTCTTGTCGCCGGGTGCAGGAATGGGAATAGGGTGTTGAATATAGATCGTTATCGGTGAACCATTGTTCCTGATATTCATGTTCTCTATACCATTGGCCAGATCATCGTACGTCTTGTTAGGTAGCAAAGCTGCGTCCCACCACTCAGCATCGGGTGGAGCGCCCCTCTAAAACACAACACAGCTGAATAAGTAGCACAATCATGGCATATTCGGGAGACTCACGCGGATATTCTTCTCCAATGTCTCAAACTCAGTGTCCAACCCAGCCTTCTTGGCGCTTTCCGCAATTCTTTGCTTCAACTGCTCTAACTGAGCTTCTTGACGAATTTGGTTGCCGATCTGAACGTATTTGCCCTTTGGATTGAATCTGAAGGACCGGCCAACTCGCTCCCTGGGAGCTCCTTCGAACCCGCTATCGGGAGTAGCGGAACCCGAGGCGTAAGGATTCGCCTTGACCTCGACAGGGATGATGGGCGTGGGCGCTGGTGGGGGCGTAGGGGCATTGCGAGCGTTTGCCTATGAGAACGAAGAGGTCAGGCTATACTGTATTGAGATGGGAATAAACCAGTAATCATACCTTGATAGAGGCAAACTTCGGCTGCATGGGCTTGTACCGGTCCTTTTTGGATTGTGGGGCAGTAGGAGTATTGTCCAGCAAGAGCGGGTGAGCAGCCATCTTCAAACCAGCACCTTGTTGGGCCGGCTCAGCAGGCTTGCTTTTCTTTCCTACTTGGGGCATGCTCTGCGACACAATATCAGAGATACATCCACTCAGCATCACAGCAAGACGCACCATGTAGGGGTTATCCTTCACCGCCAGCTTGCTTTGTGCCTCTGCAACGCGACGCTTGGCTTCAGCGACCCTTCGGGCGAGGTCATCTACAGGAGCCGGGGAGCCGGATTGTGAAGTAGCAGCACTTGGGATAGGCGGTGTGGGTGCAGGACTTGGAGTTGGTGCGACGGAAGCAGGGGCGCCCTTCTTCATAGCAGCTATCTTAGCCGCAATTTCTGCACGTTTCTGGGCTATAAGATCTGCGGTTGCCTAAAAATGCACTTGTAAGTTAAGTGGCAGAGGCGAAGACCATTGGGATGCTCACATTCAACGCAGGGGGCCCGTTGGTCGACGTCTGGATAGTATAGTGTGGTTATAGCAAAACATAAACGTATGTGAGAAGTCGTATTCACCTTAAGCACATAGAATATATGGAACAGCACTCACGGCATCGCTGCAGAAGTGACGAAACGTACATGAGTTGTGGTGGCATGTAGCGAGTAGACACTACGAACCTTTTCAGTTTCTTGGCTACCCCGCTGGCGGAGTCGCCATTTCCTTCGAATGCTCGCTTCCTGTCGCTCATAATTGCTTACAGACAGGAATTAGCGAAGAAGCGAGGTGCCTTGCGCGGTCGTGAGTGGTCGTTGAAGGACAAGGCGCGATTGATGCGAGACGTGTTGTAATGAGCTTAGAATAGCTTACTTACTTCTTGATGAATGGATAAGAAAGTCTTACTTACGTTTCAACAAATGAATACAGAGTCTCACTTACTCACACGCGCGGATAATTACCCTGGGCCAGCTTCTACCTTTTCTGCTCGCCGCCACTATGTTTTCCTTCAACTCAACACGCTCATTGCTTTCAGCATGTCGACCACCGTCGTCACTATTATCCAGACAGTCGCAACCGCTCAATAGCACCCAACTACCTCTCACTTTCGCCCGATTTCGCTCACAACTCGCACCAAAGCGTGTCGACTACATTAAACGTCACAAGGGCATCATCCCAGTACCAATCGGCGGGTCGACGAAGGGAACGACGTTGGCGTTTGGCGAATGGGGCATCCGAATCAAGGGCAACGGCGTACGTCTGACGGCGAAGCAGCTTACCAGTGCCGAGGACGCAATAAAGAGGAAGATAAAGACTATCAAGGGTGCGAAGGTGTACATGAGAGTGTTTCCTGACATCCCCGTGTGCCAGAAGGTGCAGAGCTTTCTATTTGAAGCAAAAGTGTCAGGTAGTTGACCACCTTGAAACAGGGCAATGAGACTCGTATGGGTAAGGGTAAAGGTGCATTCGAATTCTGGGCAACTCGGTGAGCCTTCTTCGTAATTCTCCGTGAGGCCGTCATTCAACTTCGTTACAGTGTATCTACCGGCCGAGTGATATTCGAACTTGGTGGTGTACCTATTCGTGAAGAGCTGGCTAGGGAAGGTGTGTACTCTAAGCGTATCCACTTTATACAAGCTCATTCGCATTGCAAAGCATTGCGTCTTGCTGTGGTAAAACTGCCCACCGCGATGGAATTTATCGACAAAGCTGCTCCTCCTCGGCTAGGCCGTCTGCTTCTGGAGCCTGCGAAAGACACATCTGCTCAAGTGTCAGCCGAGGCCTCATAGCTTGGAATGTTGGAGAGGCCGAGGACATGCATATCGACCGTGCCAATGCCGCGAATGAATATAGATTATTATGGCCGTCTAGTATATCCTCGAGTTTCCAGTACACACGTAGTGTTTTGACTTCTGCGTCGCTCTGAATGTACGGAAGATGATGGAGTGTGTTCATTAATGAGCTGTAATGTGGATGCAATATGTGGTCACAAAGTCGAAGAAGTCGTGGTCGTGTTCCGCCGAACGGCCTCCAGCTCCTTCAACCACTCTACATCTCTCTGTACCTTCTCCGCCCTCGACCTTCGCCTTCTCCTATTAAGATGCCCCCAGTCCTCCCCCACGCCTACTACTGTACCAAAAGGTTCTCTACGTGGCTTCGGTTTCGGCGCAGGTTGGGGCTCTCTCACGACCCAGCCAAAATAACCGTGAAGGGCCGTCTTCACAGAGTTCGACTGTCGTTGTGACTTGCTCATCTTTGCCATTGTGTGAGCCTTTTCGTCAGCCGCGATGGTAGGTTTGACGTGAATCTGCTGGACCACTTGTTGACCGGCCAACGTCGGTAGCAAGACATGTTTCATATACCTGCAATCATGAATGAGACAGCCATTGCTTTAATTAGCATGAACACACACCTCATAGACCGTACCGCGCTGCCCCCGTTTGGGTCCTTCAGTACCTGCTTGTACAGATCCTGTGTCTTGACAGGTTTTGTCTGGCTCTGGATAACATTTCTGACAGCCTGCAGAGCCTCCTTCGTGGGTAATCGAGACGCGAGAGTCGGAGGCAGAGGCATGGCGAGCTGGTGGCTGTAAACTGCTCTGCTCTCCAGGCTCAGCTTCAAGGTGGACGATAGAGATCACGGGATAGACTTCCATTTTAGGACATTTATAGCACGTGACCAGGCCTTGAACCACCTCTGTGAGGTCGCCGCCGCTCAACGTTCGACCTCGACCACCACGACGCTTTCCACCTTTCTTCGACTCTGAGCTTGTCTCTATTCTCAGCGCTGTACATGTATAATGGCACCTAGACGACCACGATCAACCTCCAATGTATCATCTAACCCAAACATCTCTCGAGCACCTACCTCTTCACCACTCCTCAGGAAGCAAATCGCTGTCGCATCGGATTCGATATACAACAACAACCTCACAGTTCTCAAGCGAGGAGACCCGACAATAGTCTCCATCATTGATCAGTTCAGTCATGTCTGCCTGTACAATTATAATGGTAGGACACAGAAGTGGGCGAAGGAAGGGTACGAGGGTAGTATGTTCATCGTCGAACAGTACGTTCCGTCGCAGTTATCCGCTGATTAACTATCATTTGACCCCATGTCTGTTACCCAGCGTTGACGAGCCCATCTACGGTATCTACATCCTCAATCGGATGGGCACCGGTGACTATGTCAAAAGGATATATCCCGAAGACGACCTCGAGGTATTCGGGAAGTACCTTATGTATCGATACTACCCGGAGTTTACGGAGAAAAGGCTTGCGATGAACCTACCCTATCCTATTCCTGACCAGTATCGCCCTGCGTTCGATGCAGAGTTCGCCATCGACAACTCGGAACCTGATGATCCCGACCCCACCAAGAAACGGAAGAAGCAGGGGAATTCTATCACATTAGGCTATTGGGCTTTCCAGCAAGAAGCTCACGAGCCACTAGAGGATGTCATGATGCGGTAGGATATTTCAGCCACTGAATCCGCTCTCCCTCTAATCGCACCTCCCAGCTTACGCCAGTATATCAGAGCTGGCCAAAGGTACCCGGAAGAGTTCAGGTATATTCCGGGAAGGCCAGGTCGTCCACCCAGCCGTGTCAGTCAGCCTGTATCTCAGCAGCAAAACGGAGGTATATTGACCGCTTCTCGTCTCCTGTTCATACTCAAGCTCAGCCTCCTTCAGACCGACCTCATCCTCAAAACCAAGCTGGACCCAGGAACTACGAACGCGCTCAGGGAATGCCCTCTAGTCAGCCATCGGAGCTAGACATGCTATTTGCCAAGTTACAGCCACCACAGCCACCACCACAAGCACAACCGCCAACACACCCTTCTGGACAACAACCTTCCACATCGCGCTCTGTTGAGAGCTGGTTCGCCGCCCTCGCTGGACAAGAAGCGGGCTTACCTAATGCCAATATGCCTCCTACTTCTGCGTCATTGAATCTAGTTGAGGCTCAGAACGGTCCCCCGGCGGCGACTCGCGGTCTTGCTCTTCTTGATTCTATCTTTGCTTCCGTCTCACAACCCAATATCAACTGTTCATCAGGCAATGTTCCGCAACCTCCTCCGCAACGTCTTCCACCACGTCCCGAAGAGATCCAGATCGTATCTCCTAAGCCGCAATCCTCGCAGCTACCTCAAATCCTGAACCAGAATATCTCAGCCCTTCTGGGTCTTTCTCCTACTTCTGTCGATTCGCGGTCATCTTCAGCCGCTTTGAGCTCGAACAGCTCACAGCGTTCAGGCGCAAAGCGGTATGAGGGAGATAACGAGCTAAGCGAAAGCGAGGCAGCGTCGGAGGGCGGGCTCTCTGCATCCAGCACAGTGCTTGACGCGGCCATGGATCCTGCTATCTTGTCCAGAGGCTCTCCGTACGGTGTACCATCGTTCTCTTACCCAGATCAGGTTGTGGACGGCTCGCTTCCTGCATCCTTGAGTGTCCAGGGTGATGTCACTCCGCGCGCTGGTCTGAGGGGGATAGGTCCAGGTTCACCCGTGCATACGCCTCAGTCTGGACAGCCTTTCCTTGCTGCACCTACCGCCAACCCAAGCGGCTCTGGACAGGCTAGCCCGGCGCGCCCCAGCTCTCAGGGACGAACATTGATCCCATTCTCTACTGACCACGAGCTGTGGCCTTACCCTCGCCCGCCTCTGAACGACAACGACCAGTCAGATGCTGACATTGTCGAGCTTGACTTCTCAGATACTCGCGCGCTCAGTAATCCATCCATATTCAAGGAAAAGCAGACGAAACAGGGGAAGGGGGAGAAAAAGCGGAAGGGCAAGAAAGAGAAGGCTGCAGATAGAGATCGTGAACGAGCAGAGATTGAGAATGGGTGGGACGATCCTACGAAGGGTCAGGTCACTCTCAGTGCATCCGCCAGCACATCGTCGGTCGCTTCGTCTCAGACAGAGCCCGGTTCTACGCCCAAGGCGAAGGCTGCTCCCGCGCCAAACGGCAAGGGAAAAACCTCCGTCAATGGCAAGACATCAGCCAATGGCGTTAACGGCGCTGCTCAAAGTACGGCAGGTGCTGCGCACGACGCTTTACTCGCCACCTTGGCCACACATCCTAAAAGCCCATCGCGCAACCTGTCTCGCAAACAGTTCGTGCAAGAGGTGCTATCTCTCATCTATGTGAGCGTTCTCGTATAAGTGTATATTCTTGTGCGACTTACCCGGGCCGCAGTCGGACAATAGCTTCGTCGACAAATTGTATCAAGAGTATTCTTCACCCACTCGCCCATAAGCCATTCGTCTTCTTAACACATTCAGGACTCATGTGTACGTGACCCTTTTTGCACATTTAACTCGGCTGACATTCTGTCTTCTAGACTACTGTATCTCTACACACCTTGTCACTTGATGCATCCATTCGTTGTGCCTTACCATTGTCCATCATGGTCGTCTTGCCAATATCACATCGTTGTCCCAGCTCAGGCATTCATTCTGATTAGTGGCACTTTTCGTTGTAAGTTGCCGCCGATGCATTGACATGTACCTCCCAGGTTACCCGTTCCCGCGGGGCCAGGTTGGTAGTACTTGAATGCGCGATGTTCATCATGTCAATGCTGCATCGCGTAATCAGATAGTTCGACTTACTGCTGCGCAATTCTCATCTTCAAAGGATGCCACGAACAGAGAACAAAAGCAAGATGGTGGGTAGAACCTACTGACGGCGGTAAGCAGTGATAATAGTAGCTTTGTTCCTGCATCCAGCGCGTTCAGATAGATGGGTATTCAGTTGAACCCTTTGCTGATCGAAATTCAATGGTAGGTCGTTTATCGATCTTGAGATATTTAGTGTTGTCCAGATCATGACCAGATGGCGTTCGTTCAGCAACGTGCTCTCGATGGGATGATGAGCACCTGGGATTGCGTGTGCTGCTGCTACTCTACAAGCATATATCACCATTCCATATGTCTGAACAAAGGATGTTGCATCGGAAACGAGTGCATGGTCTGTTGACCGGTCGCAGCAGGAGGCGAGAGACCGAGATCGAAGCAGCCCCTGTCGTTCAGAACAACGACTTATCGTTATCGATGTCAGTGCATCGCCGTTGGTATCTCAAACTACCGGAAGGCAGTGCTCTCGACCTGCCCGTATTACCGGACCCACGATATTTATAGAGAACCTCCCCGTCTTGCTTGGCACACATCTCTCTTTCTTACCTTCATCTCCTCCTCGTAAACTATCATCATGGGTTGGTTCGACGATAACTCTGACCAGGCTCAGGCCTACAACTCCGTACGTGCCTTCACTGTCTTTCCCTGTAAGCATGAATATCTGATGACCGTCTACGATAGTACCAAGGTGTTCCTGAGGAGCACAAGGCCACTCTCTCTCATGAGTTGATTGCCGGTGCTGCTGCTTTCGAGGTCAGTGGCATAGCGTAGGACGCTTTTACTGGGACTCACCATGTTGTTGTAGGCTGCTAAGGCCTACGAGAACCACGTCGAGCGCAACGGTCACCCCGATGACCACGCCACTGCCAAAGAGCTCTTGTACGTAGAATCGTTGTCGACATCAGGATTATCGAGTACTGACTGTCCCTTCCAGGGCTGGGTTCGCTGGTGCCTTTGTCGACCGTGAGGTCGAGACCAAGGGCCTCGACTTCATCGACAGGGAAAAGGCTAAACGTGAGGGTAAGTAAACAATATCTTGTTATGATTTAACCTGCGAGAGACTCATCGTTGTTTCTTGTAGCTGAGCGTCAGCTCCACGATACTTACGACCAGAACGGTGGCCGCTGGTAAACACTTTTGGTTGTTAGTGAAGTCCAGATTGTATATTACTTAAGAAAGAAACAAAGAGAGTCTGTACCACACATCGTGATTCTGTGATTTCTGCATCATCAACGGCTGGTCTGGAAGGACATCCCGATAACTAGAACCTGAGTACGCCGTACACGACCGATCTTCTGTGTTTAAGGTGCAGTACCCTAGGAAGGTATTCCTTCGGCAAGTATCTATTTTAGTGTCAAGTAACATTGGGCTACGTGGACACACAAGCATACACAGAGGATCTTCAGGCAGCTCCACTAAACATACCTTCGTGCGAATACTTGTCGGGTGCTGACTGCAAAACTCGCCGCCGGAATGAAACATGCGTGCCTATAGGATGGGGCCAGTCGCCACCGACCGAGGGACAGGCCACGCGCACGGACCAGTGTGCCACAAACAGTTCTGTCAACGGGGTGGTTCGGTACCGCAGCAGTTCGCATCGCATTGACGTCAAGTACGCCTGCGTGTCGCCTGCATTGTGTGGTGCTATCCAATTTCATGACCGCTTGACATATGGTATGTTGTAGTAGGAGTGATGTTTATTCCAAGACCGATATCCATTTGATTTTTGGGCAGCCCTGGCGATACGGTCAAGGCACACCATAGGATGAGATTGGACCCATTGAATGGTTTGCCAGCACGGTGACGCATCTCCCAAACGCATTGCATACATTCGAGAAGTGAACAAGGTTGGACTGGGCTTGAGGTCTCCGGGAGCAATAAGCGTCATTGCTCAAGTGTGAGTGCAAAAGTGGTGCTAATAATAGCAATTTCGCGTTCCATGCATGAGCATCAGAGGGATGAATCGATGAACAATGACGCCACCTGCATCAACTGTGCCTTCTTCAGCATGCATCGCAACGCACCACCGCACTCCGTGTGTACGGTGGCTCTTGTGACAAACAGATCCAATTCCGTCAGTCTGATGTGCCCCTGGGGAGAAGTGTATATAAACATGCCTGCGACAGCTCCAGGAAGGGCAGAAACTCACGCTTTCCACTTACACACATCTACCCCCCTCCACCTCCTCATCCATCACTATGTCTTCCTGGTTCGGTAACGACTCAAGCCAAGCTCAGGCTTACGACCAATTCACCTCCGTGAGCATCCTTTCATCTCATCTTGCTCCAACGCGGTGCTCATAATCTGTAACTCATACTACAGAGCCCACACAAGGCTGAGGTGTCCCACGAGCTCATCGGTGGTGCTGCTGCTTTCGAGGTAAGCGGTAACATCGTCCTCATCCTCGTCCTACTGCTCACCTCTGTCGTACAGGCCGCTCGTGCCTACGAGAAGCACGTTGCCGCTAACGGCCAGCCTACCAGCCATGCTGAGGCAAAGGAGATCCTGTGAGTGCCCTATCATATGCGCATAAGAGAATCGCTCGCTGAATATCCCTTCCACAGTGCTGGTCTCGCTGGTGCCTTCGTCGACCGTGAGGTCGAGACCCGCGGTCTTGATTTCGTTGACAAGGAGAAGGCTAAATACGAGGGTAAGCATCGTGGACATGCATCCGACGTGCAGAAGCTCACTTGCCTTTCATCTTAGCTCGCCGCCAGGCTCACGAGGCCTACGACAACAACAACGGCCAGTTCTAACTGAGCTCGTATAGAACTTCAATGTAACATCACCTGTATCTAGTGTCTTGCACCGGATATAATATAACGGACCAATGGATGTATCGACTCGGACTGTCATGAACGTCATCATTGAAAATGAGTGAAGGTCATATTTTCCAAGACGTACAATGATGAACCGCGTACCATCGCAATTGTCTGCCGTGACCTTTCTGCAACTAGTGTTCAGATCAATCAGGTGGAACTAAATGAAAAGACTGATATATACACTCACCTCCATGCAATTGCAAGACGGATACGAGTCGTTACTCGCCCCATCGTATCACATAGTTTGTCGCGTATCGTCAATGGATCTGATCCGCCACGAGCGAAACCCCGAGTCTGTCCCAAGATGGCAGAGTAAGTATAATCGTTCGGTATCAAGAAATTGTTTCAGAGCATATAACCTAGTAAAAATACATAGCAAGAAAGATGAGATCGTCATACATAAAGAAAACATATAAGTTTAAAGAGTTGGAAACTTGGCGAGCCAGTCGTGCTCCCAGTCACCTAAACTCTCTTCCCATTCGATAATCCTACGTAACTGGGCACGGATGTGCTCTGCGCCTTCCAACACTCTCGCTCGATCAGCTTCTTCGACTCGCTCGAGCACCAACTTCGTAAAGCTCTCCGACCTCCACCTTCTCGCTTCCTCGGTCAGAAGATGATGGCGGACAGAGTAAGCTGGGAGACAAGACCCCTCGCGCATTGGATGCACTATGAAAAAGAAAACAGCGTCAGCGGTGATATCGAGTGGCCCCGCCATGCTGTGCGCGTCGCTCTGCAGAACCGGCCAGGGCACATCTTCGAGCCGCAAGGGAGCCAGATGCTCCCCTTCCGCGGCCGATTTCGTCAACGTCTTCCATCGCTCGTCGTACATCCAGAATTCCGCGAGCAAGCTCTCGCGATATACATGAACGTGTTCCGCCTTCTCTTGCTCATGCTCTAGCCTCTCCATAAGCTTGCCAGACCAGTCCGACTGCGACGCGAACTGTTTCCACTGGCGCTCCATTTCTGCCTTTCGTGCAGCCTCCGCCTCCGCCGCTTTCCGTGCCTCTTCTTCCGCGGCCTTTCGCGCTTTCACCGCGTTGATGCTATCCTCTAAACGCTTCAGGTTTTTCAAATTCTTTTGCTCCATCTCCGCCTTAGACAGCTGGCTTCTGAGCCTTCCTCGTCCGGTGTAGTACAACCAATCGTGTACACTATGCGGGGTAGGAGGTTGTGGGCCTGAGATACGCATAGTTGCCCGCTTCTTCGCCTCAGCAACCTTCTGCATCTGTGAAGTCACCTTGCCTTCAGGCTTAGGCAGCGAGTCGGGTAATGAAGGTTTGGCAGGCCTACTGGGCTCAGTGGAAGAAATGAGCGCAGGCCCAACATCCACTCGAGCGGCCGTAGGATGAGATGGTGGGATGTCGATTTGGGCCGAGGCGGCCGAGGGTAATGTAACGGTGGGGGTCGGTTTAAAAGATGAAGAGCATGAAAAGACATCGGTGGTCGGCGCTCTTTGTGGTTTCACTGAGCTACTAGCAGGAGCGATAGGTTTCTTGATGCGGGAGGAAACGGTAGAGGTGGAAGGTCGAGAATGAGCGATCGTGGGTGTAGCGACTCGACGATGGTACTTTGACTTCAGGGTACGAGAGTTATGACGCCGCAGAGGGAGAGACTTGGCTTCCTGGCTTCTCTGTGGAACGCGTTCTTCGACGTGCTCCTCCTCTTCCTCTTCTTCATCTTCGTCGGATTCACCCAGAAATATCGATTCTCGGAGAGCTTTGAGTTTCTGGAGTCTAGCAAACTCTCGTCGACTAATATTGCTTTCCTCTTCGGCTGTCATCAGGTGAAGACCGTGTTTTGCATCGTACATGAGGCCGCGAGTGGGAGATTCGGGGACGAAATTGGGGACAATGCTGCCGATGGACGGGGTGGAACGCTCGCTGTCCGCAAAATCAATGAGAGTCTCCTCCTGTTTCAGGCCATAGATAGAAGCTGAGGACACGGATGACGCGTTCCTATCGGGTGAATAGGATGACTGGGGAGTGTCGAAGTATAATGATGGATCTGCGTATTCTCGTTTGATACGCACGGGAGACGAGCGTTCGCGCCGCACGGAGGCAGGGGGAGGGGTATAGCGCGTAGGAGAGCGAGAGGTTCGGGATTGCGGCTGTTCAATACGGCTCGAGCGCGACTGGCAGGGCGAAGGAGAACGAGAGGATCGAGTTGCAGCTGGCGTTTCATTCGCTGGCTGCCGTTCGGTCGGTGCCAACAGGCGGCCAAGCCAGTCAAGCATGGTGAGCCAAAGGAGGTAACGATGTGAGTGACGGTGAAGAGAAGAGGAATGTGATAGTGGTGGCGGTAAGCTGTGAAGAAGCAGAGTGCTATAGCCTCGTGTCCTGGTTCGATCAGCGGGCGTTATCTATAACATGGGATCAGCCACGTGAGCGCTTACTAAGAAAACACAGCTGGCCCAGTGGCCATTGGAGTGAATACTTAACGACGAGGCCTTCGCCATAGCACGAAGAGGGCCAGCTGGAATGATAACTAATATGACTTACCCGGTGATGGCCAGTACGAAAAGCGGATTCGAATATTGACTGTTACGTATTCCGTGTCTCGATGCTTGCAACCGGATGTATCGCTGATATGAACGGTGCAATGGAATCAGCTACGGCTCCTTTCAATCCGGAGACACGACGCACCTAGTACCACTCAAGCCTGCGCGTGTGAAGCCTGAGATGAGAGAGGACAATGCACCCCAAAACGAGGATGACGCTATTCCTCACGGGACCTGTTGTTATGTTGGTTTCCCACGGTTGATATAATTCGACCCTGAGCCTCGTGTTGAAGATTCGGCGTCAACGCGTCCCCGTCACTGATGTTCGGAACGCGTTAATTGAACCAACCTTTCATCTACTTCACAATCTCAACACAGTGAGTAAATCCATTCTGGCCTAAATTCGAACGAATAACTTACCGATTAGAGGCCAGGGCCTAGCAACATGGGCAATCCAAAGTCACTTCCCAATTCGGACATCGCAATGTTGAAGCGCGGATCACCAGCGCGAAAAGCCAGTCCTTTGACTTGCCAAAGGCCAATCCAACAAAGGCTCGCGACAATGGAGGCCCTTCCGCGAACACCGAAACGCAGGCAACCAGGGGCAGAGGACAGAGGGATAAAGAGGCAACGAAAATGTGACGAACCATTCCAATTTCCTCTCGTAAATTTCCTCGCACCGCCCTCTACACCGAAACGGCAGCGAACCGTCTCCCTCCCTGCTACACCGCGTCCCCACATACCCTTAACACCAAGATCAGGTAAGCAGCTGAACTCGCCAACGCCTGCTTGAGGAGCTAACGGTGTTGTAGACGAGATGAAACACTATAGGACGCGCAGCGTTGCTGCACGGGAGCAAGACCTAATCCAACGTGCAGCCCTACCACACCCCGACGCCGAGATGATCAAGGGCGAATTGACCACCACCGGTCTAGGAGTACACCTTCGCTGGGAATATCCTGAGTCTGACGCGTCGTTCGCCCTAGAAAACTCCCCTGGTCCATCTTCTACCCCCTTACGTCCCTCACGACCCCGTGCCCCTCCTGTTACACCCCTTTCTCACGCCGCCTCGCGCTTGTCTATTTCGTCTACCATAACTCGCTTCTCTTCAACAGACGAAGAGGACATGAACGATTCCAGACCTCAAACACCCACCGATGATGACTTCAACGACTCTCATGCCGTTATTCACACGACCTCGTCGCCTTACCCGCGGCGGTTACAACGCAGCACTGGGCCCGTGGGTAAACGTACGGCGTGCCCTTGGGCTAGCGACGCTCGCATACCAGATGACGACTCAGTCCCTATGCCAATTGGCTCCAAGCGAGCCGAACATGATCTTAGGATCGGCGCAGAGCAGCTGAGGAGACTGGAGGCACTCAAGAGAGCCAGAGAACAGCAATGGGCGGAGGCGGCAGCAGCCGGGCTCTTTGACGATCTTGAGAGCAGTGACGATGAGACAGAGGGATGCAGAAGTGAGCGAGGGTTCGACCTGAGAGACGCAGTGAGTCCAGTTCAGAGGGTGCGGGCCCGAGAATCAGCTGTACCGGACGGTTCCCGAAGCTCGTTAGGGCGTACCGATACCATGGAATGTACGAAGGACGACCCTCCGTCCAAACTTCGACCAACGCTTCCAGAGCCCCTCCTTCCATACTTCCGCTCTGACACTAATCCTCAGCTCGGCTCAGCCTCCTCCACATCCACAGCCTCGACTTTCTGGACGACGACGGCTACCTCCCCTTGTCCGTCCGGTTCGTCTTCCTCCATGTGCTCGACTTCGTCCTCAAGTAGCCAGCGTTACGTGCGTCGATATCAGGAAGACGGCGTGTGGAAGACTGCCGGGAACTTCAAAGATCTACCTGCGCTGGCCCACCTCGAATCCTTTGGCTCCATGCAGTCACTGGATGCCGCTCTTCCGCCAAATAGCCCCAGAAAACCCCCCAACCTGAAGCACAACACTCGAGTGGATGCTACGAAGACGAGCAAGCGAACCGCATCGACACCGCAGACACGGCAAAGAGCTTCCAGCACTACCGCGCCACGCGAGCCACCGACTCCCAGTCGTCGTCTGCGAGCAGCTCCGCGCCATTCATTCTGACCGTCCCTTGGTGCGTCTCTCGTATGCCAGGTAACCTATGCCCATGAATACACATATATGCCACCACACCCTATGCTGATCATCTTATCACGTACCTATGCCCCATTCCCTCCTATCTGTTCTCTCCTGCATCTCTCATCTCGTCTCCCTCCTACGGATGGACAGTCTCTTGTTCGGCTTGTACAGCTCTCAGAACTTTCCATTTCCTCTCGTGTTTTGCTCCGTCCGAGTTGTACTACGCTTGTTGTGCTCTCTGCTCCTATCTGTAGTGTTGTAGCGTGCCTGATTGTGTATTATTTTCCGATGTATCGTCCATAGAAGTCCCCCGATGTTGTATATATTATAGCGAGCTCCTGAATGACAGAAATTTCTCAATTCTCTGCGTCGGTCGAAAATGCAGCTGAACGTACCTCGTGTACTGTATTGTGGTTCTTGTCCTTGTATGGGATCCGTATTGGAATGTCCAGTGGACAAGAAGTTTCGAGGGAAGATGAGGGTCCATTTTCCTGTCGTGTGCACCGACCACTGTACATACCACAAAATCACCGAGAAAGCAAACCTGGGATGACTATATGCGCAGAAAAACAGCTATAACCTCAAGCCACCACAAAGGCCCCAGATCGTCCTGAATTGTTTCGTCGGCTAGCCCAGAATAAAGACGTGTCGTCCATTCGAGCCGAAAGTTGGCAAAGTGGGAGTGGAAGCACTGAATAAGGGTGACTTTGCAGTAGTGTGCACTTTCCATGACACGCGCCTGTTTCGGAGGAGCTCTTCGACGTCCACAGCGACAAGCACACTTGCGCCCACAACTTCAAAGGGCGGCATAATAATATTTGTTTGCTTCGTTGACCTCGACGTCCACGAAAATTCTCAGGCGGTCTCCAGACCGAGGGTGGGGCACGTCTTGCGGCTATCGCCATGTCCGTTTCTGATGCCTCCGCTGCCTGCAGTGCCAACGAGAGATTGCAAGTGCAGAACTATCTTATCGAGCGAAGGAAGGCTCAGTACAGGATAAGACACAAAACATAAAAGCTATATATTCGTATTCTTGATGTGCTAGGTACATATTGAAATCGCATGGAGGACGGGTTAAGGAAGACGTCAAGCGGGCTATATATGAGGTTGCAGATATCTTGGCCAATGCACAAACTTCAAGTAGCTACGTGGCACGAAAGAACGAGAAACGAGAACACATGCGTTGAAGCCGGTCGATATGATGCAACTGACGGATGAGAAGAGGAGGTATCGCAGGGGAGTCGGGATGAATGTTGAAGGTATCGCAGAGTCAACTTTGTTCGAGAGGTGGATGTATGGGATGAAAACAAAAGAAAGGAGAACGCGCTTGCGCAGAAATAAGGAACTTGAAGAGCGAAGGAATGAAGGAAAGACACGCATTAGCACATTGGTAGCTTCGAGATGGATGCAGGGGAGAGCTGAGAGAGAAGGGTTGCGAAGGAAGAGGAAGAGCCATGCATGAACGCCGACAGTCGTCATGCGCCGCCGCCTACACACGCCCTCTGGGACCAAAAGCACGTCGTGCGGGATCGCTGCGGTCCTTCGGGGGAGGAGCAGGTCCTGCGCTCGCAGAACCCGCGCGCGTGCGAGACCTGGTCCTAGGTACCTCGACGACCACTTCCTCGACCGTCGTTTCCACCTTCGTTGTCACTGTCCGCCGACGGCTGGGAGGCTTTGCCGCTGAAACGATCGCAGGAGCCGCACGCCCGCGCACCGGGGTGACAGGTGCCTTGGGCGTAGGTGTCTTTGGAAGCGGAAGCTCGCCTTCATCTTCCTCGTCACTCGTGTCCCACTCCGACTTCTGGCGCTTGGGTTGAACTTTCTTCGCCCTGGCCTTGCCCTTGCCCTTGGTAGGCGTTTCAGGGAGCACGAGCTCGTGATCGTTGTCAACAACTGAACGACGTTTGCGCCGCGAGCGAGCTTCAGGGAAGAGCATTCGCGGTGGACAATAGTCCTTTGGCGAGAAGTCTGGGTGCTCCGGAGGAAGGTTCGAAGGTGAGTCAGGACCGCCGCTCGGTGCAATTCCTGTGTCTGGATAACGTGGATCATACAGTGGATTCTCAAACTCTTGACGAACACCTCGGCTAAGATACAACTAATGAGAAGTGAAAAGACTATCGATGAAAAGCTTGACACGTACAAGACATATGTGAGTGTCGGCCGCTCGACATGTTTCTTAGGAGCCGCAGGAACGGGCGCAGTGGATGTACCTGCACCAAAGACGGAGTCTTGAGAGCTAGCCGGGCTGTCGTCCGAGACAAGGAAAGGGTTGTTCGGCGAGTCACGCTCAGGGAACAGACGCTTCTTCACCCCCTCCAGCGCACTCTTCGCAGGTGGTGTCACGGGAAGCTCTTCTGCGATAGTGGGCAGAGCAGCGAGCTTGGCTTTCCGCGGCGACTTCCTCCTGTGTGACTTGGGCGGGGACAGGAGGCCTGTTTTCGTTCGGTTGAGCATCCGGACAGGAGACGACGATGGCGACCTCGTCTGAGAGCGAGTATGTCTGGCAGGACTGTCCAGAAGCGTGGTATCCACTGCTTTGCCTTTGGCCGAGGCTTTAGCATTGCGCTTCAACTTGGCTGCTTCGATTTCTGTGACCGTCGACTCGCCCATCCAGAACGCATCCTCAGCATCCTTCCCACTGAGCTCAGCAGCAATGGCATCCAGCCGCAGCAGTTTCCTCTTGTTGTGCTCTACCGCGACGGCATCCTTCCCAGGCAGAGTCCTGCCTCGTTCGAGCTCTTCATCGTCTGAATCCTGGAAGTCGAGCTCGGAGCCAGAGTCGGTCGCACGGGAGTGTCTTGAGCGAGACCTCTTGCGCTTGCGTGTGGGCGGCGGCGTCGGAAGAGAGACAGCAGAGTGGCTGCGCTTTAGAGGCTCAGACTTGCGCTTGGGCTGCTCTACGACGGGAGATGGGTCTCGCACAGGTGCTGCAGCCTTTGTGCGGGGCATTTGCAGAGCGACGACTGTGACGGTAGAGGTAGGTAGGCTGCTAGAATTTGTAGTATGATGTTTGATGGATGTATAAAAGAAAGAAAGAGAAATAAAGGAAGAGATGAGTTGGCCCTGGAAGGAGATGATGAGTGCAGGAGGCAACCGAATCTGGCAAAGACCGCCAAAGCAATCCCAGGCCACCCAATCCCAACAATACCGCGGCATCTCCCGCACGGCCCAAGCATGCGCAAACAACGCGCTCGCTCAGATGGAATATTCGTAGCAGGTGTTTGAAGATAGGCATGGATATATTTCCCGCGTATGATGGTGCATAAAATGTTTCTAGTCGTGCTGACCTAAAATCGCGGGGGAGGAGCGAGAAAAGACCACAGCAGACTCGCCTCTTGCATGCACGTGACATCAATGCATGTAATGGGCGTCAAAGCCGCGTCCTCGCCTGTAGCCATTCCTCGCCACTCTGCTTGCAATCTGACCACCATCTTGTTCCTGCAGCTAGCAGATCATACACTGTAGTCATTGAGACACATAACAAAACGACAAGTAACAAGATTGTAGTGTCAAGGCGATCAAAATGTGAGTATCTGTGTGAGATTACGTGTATGATGACTCTGTGGCTCGAGGTACTCTTATTCGCTCGATACAGGATTTGGCCGGATTTAACAGCACTTATACAATACTAACGATCTACACACAGGAGTAACACCGCCGCAGGCCCCTCCAACACTGCAGGTCCTTCCACCACCCCTGCAAATACGCAGCAGAATGTACCCACTTCTCTCGATGACCTCCTCCACTTCCTCCTCTCGGAACAGGAGATCACAGCAATACAACAAACCCTGAAGAATTTCGCAACAAAGGAAACTCGAGATCCCATCCTAGCGAGCTTGCTGCCATCGGGTCAAGATCCTTTGGACCTCCTACACCCAGAGTCACAGACCCTTGGGTATCTGTATATTCTGTAGGGATCTCCTTCACTCAGCTGCCTCACCAAGTTGCACATGGAACTTATTTTGTTATCTACGCGGCTTAGATCGTCCCGATTGAACGTGCCAGGAGCACCGCCACCTCAACAGACAGCTGTCGAGACGTTTTGTAAATCGTTCAACCCGGCGCAGGCTCGACTAGCACCTGAGCGTAGTATGTATCTGATTTCGCCGCTACAACAATTTATGTGTATCTGACGGGGTAAATACTACAGTCACCGCCCTTGGCAAAGGCATTGTACGCGCCTCAGGAGACAACGTGCGTATCCTGATACGCACAGCGCCTCCGAAGCTCATATTTTCTGCAGCTCAAACACGCGATCGCACCTCTACGAGACCTGATCACTCGTTACCCACCAAATCTCTCCTACCTCACGACCCTTCACCCCATTTTCCTGAATGTGAGCACACACTCTCTCTCCTCTTTCCTCAAAGCAATCTTATGCGCAAACAGGCATGCGTCACAACACGCAATTACGCCCCGGCCATCCCCATCCTGTCCACTCCCATTTTCAACATCGACACAACCCTATCTCCCGATCTCCACTACAACGACAACCTCATCTACCATTACGCTGGTGGCGTCGCCTTGGGTGCCCTGAAAAGGTGGACAGAGGCGGAGGAGTTCTTCGAGATCGTGGCGACGGCGCCCTCACAAACTCCCAGCGCTTTGCAACTGGAAGGGTTGAAGAAGTTGAGCTTGGTGCAGCTTATCCTATATGGGAAGGTGCGCATGCACGTGTTGCAGCGGCAACGAGAGCAGGAAGGCTGACGGAGGAAATTGAATAGACACTTCCGCCACCCAAGTTCACCAACGCTATTCTTATACGTCAGTATAAGAACTCGCCCTACTTCAACCTTCAGAAGGTCTACCCACGGACTATCTCCAAGCTTCTCCCTACGATCGCAAAAGACGAAGAGCTTTACAAAGCGGTATGTGCCTTTTCATTGCCTGCTCTCTTCATATGTCCTCCAGGCTGACCAAGTAACTCCTTTCGTGCACGATACTCTATTTTATCGCTCCAACTAACACAGGAGAAGAACTGGGGCCTCATCCAACAGGTCGTCGCACGTGCTCCTCGGTGGTTGATCAAGAAGCTCACCCTCACGTACCTCACATTGGGACTTTCCGATATCGCGAGGCAGATTGGGGTGGACACTGAAGATGAAGTGAGAGCCTTGGTATTGGACATGGTGCGTCTCTCATTCCCTCAATCGCCTTCCCTCACTCCCCGCGTCGTCTCTCACAAGCTATCGTGTTCCCTCTACGGACATCGCTGACCAACGATCATTAATATCATCTACCAGGTGGAAGCAGGAGAGATAACGGCATCGATATCCGCCTCGGGTACCGTCACCTTCTCCGACTCCGTCCAGCAACAATTCCAGTCTGTCTCCAAGGCAGAGATCGACCAAGCCCTCTCACAGGCCCAAGCGCAGGGTCAGCTCCTCGTGCAGCTGGAAAGAGAGATGAACTTGAGCAAGGAGTATATCGCTAAGGCGTTGAAGCACAAGGATGAGGCTTGGGGAGCGCCAGATGAGGAGATGTACAATGTGCAGGGTGGAGGTGGAGGATGGGGTGAAGACTTTTGAGACGAGCATGTAGAGTCTGAGGCTATATGTGATTGTTGAGTGACGGTTGGGGGGACGGTGAGCCCCTCAAATTATGTAGAATTACCATAAGCTTAAGGATACAATGAGGAAAACGTGTACAATGCCCTGAAGTCTACATTTCTATCTATGGTACTATTGTCCTGGGTATGTAAGAGGAGAATTGGGGTATAATCCTATAGAGAGTCTGCCGGTCCAAGAGTTAAAGTAACATCGACAGAGGGTTTCCATGGGCGATGTACTCTGCCCGCTTCTGTCCCGCAACCTTGAAGAAATAGCTGCCGTCGTATACGCCACGTACATCTTCCATGTACATCACACCATCTTCGGGCCAGATGGTCAAGTACGCCGCAGACCCTACGATAATCATCGCTTAGACCACACCCAGCGTCAAGACTCAAAACAAGTACTCACATTCGAAATACGCCGCGAATACACCAAAGAAATCGAAAACACATCGCTGGCTCCATGCGCCACGTAAAGCTTCACCAAAAGTCAGCCCATAGTCTCCACGGCCGTTTCCATTGTCAAACTTCTTGCCGTATTTCGAAAAGAAATCGGCTAGCTGTTGCGGTCTGAAACGGCCCTCGTTGTCGTACGTGTTCGAGTCGCTGCCGTGTTTCGCGTTGTGGATCTGTTTGATGTATATGCGAAACAAGGGGTCGGGGAGGTAGTGGTAACGCGGCTGGGTGACGTAGGAGAAGCCGGAGTGGATGATGAAGGCGGCCATGAAGGCCATGAAGACGTTCCACTTGAGAAGGCGCATGGCGACGAATGTCTCCCAAGGAGTGATTATACCATCAGAATTGAGGTCGAAGAAGTTGCAGTGTTGTTGGAGGACCTGTGTACCGTGTCTACTAAGCGAGCGCAGGCGGAATTGGAGGAGTGGTGACTTACGGTTTGGTCGGTGTGAAGGCTACTATAGTTGTTATCTGTCGCTCCGTTTGGAGACTGCTCTGTGATGGCGAGGTTCGCGCGTGCAACAGAAGGGTTCTGGACGCGCTTCCAGGCAGTATAGACCGGTCTGTCGACCGTTCTTGCTACGGTTGGGATGGCTGTGGTTATGCCTGCTCGCAGCGAGTTAGGCCGCCAAACAAGCTCATAGAATACTTGGCTACTGACTGGATTTTTGAGACGGCTGCATTGTTGGTGACGGTCAAAGGACAAACAGGTTAGAATATGCCAACGACCAGCAACACGACGCCTGAACCTGGTAAAGGGTCAGCGACAGGCTATGACGTCTGCGCTCACCACAACATCTCTTGCTTCTTCGGGATGTGCACTCCTCGAACACATGTGATTCCAGACGTTTCTGAAGTACACAAACCTATCAGAGATGTTTTATTAGCGTAGTCCATCCCAGGGGAGGTGATATTCGCACTCGTCAGCATGCGAAACCAAGCGGGTGCCAGGCATCATACAACATACACCGTGGGAAAATGCACGTGACCCGAAGGGTATATAAACTTCGCCTCGCGCGTTTGTGTTTCCTCACTCATTTCTCGGACTCGCACTATTGTCCCCCTGTTGAACATCTTTTCTTTCTCGCAGGAGTCTACCGCAAGTCCAAGATCGATTCTTGTATGACGCCTCTAGCTGGAGCGCACGCTATCCCGAGTACGGGAGGTCGTTGTGACTTGGCGTCGTGTTCCTTACCAGAGGTGTTACATCCCATTCCCTATCCCTATTATGTATCTAGAGCTGGAGTATTGTAGATTTTGCGCGGAATCAAATACATGGAACGCATCTCATGCCTATAGCTAAAGGATTGCTAGAATGATCGCTGAGAAGCCAAAGCAGTATAGAAGCAATAAGAAAGGTATTCCCTACTTCCCTACTTCCCTACTTCCCTACTTCCCTACTTCCCTACTTCCCTACTTCCCTACTTCCTCTTTTTATCGTTCTTCGTTTAACTTCTACGCATGGGCCGCTGAGAACTTGTGTTACTGTATGGAATAAGATGCATTTGTTTGCACTGAAATGTCCAGGTCTGAGTAAAGACAGTACGGTTATCAACTGAAGTCCATAGAAATGAGCGAACGGGCAAACGAGCGAAACAGTTCAAAACGAGTGTGAATGTCAAAGTTATCACTTTGAAGTTTGACAATGATGCTGCTAGTAATTACTGTACATGTGTAGAATAACGACGAGTGTTGCTGGCTAATCGGGGTGGTGATAAACAACGCAGCAACAAAAAATCTACAACGGCCCACGCCTCTAGGTTGGCGCAGCCTGGTATCAAAAATATGAAGTCGAAAATCCTCCAAGCTACCCTGTCCTGTCCAAGTGTATATGAGGCCTCGATAAACCTCTGCGTCCTCTCGGGCGCAAAATATAGCTCTGAAGGATGCATCTACTTCTTGACAGCCTTTGCGGGCTTGCCGGGAACAAACAACCACCATACGGCGATAAGCACACGAATACCCGTGCCGATACCGAGAGTACCAGCAGAACCAATAGCTTGGAGAATCGCACGCGAGACGAAGCCGCCTACGAAAAGAGCGACGATGCCGATGACCTTGTGGTCGCGAGAGATGACCCAACGGTTGAGGCGGAAGAGGTTTGGGTCAGCCATGAGCTCACACCACACGGTCGTTAGAACGACTACAGATGGGAATGGTGAGTATACGATGTACGGAGAGAAAAGACATATAACACGCACTGGTCGTAGCGAACTGTGTGTTCACCCGCTTGCCCATAATTCCCTGCAACCCCATGCTCGCACTCATGAACCCAACCGTTGCGAAACTCAGCGCGTTCGTCCATGCGGGGTCGTCTCGCTGGCTTGCCTCGCTCGCCTCGTGGCTCTTCCATATGCAGAGGGCCGCCGCCATGGTGAAGAGGGCTTGGATCATCGTACCGAGGAAGAGCCACAAACGAGTCTTGGACCCGATACGGTCACCAATACGACCGAGGAAGGCTCCAAAGATGAAAGTAAGAACGGATGTGAGGGCTTGCTTATCGGGGAGGTGGAAAGAGCCGTCGCGTTCGCCGAAGGTGTTATCGAAGAGACGTGCGAGGGCAAGTGCAAGCTAAGGTGCAGTATCGCGGGAGTTAGAGGGGTGTATCGAGTGCAAGGGGTAAACTAGACTTACCTGGACTGTATTGCCCGTCTGGAATGCACACCATACAAAGATGGCAGAGAAACAAATCACATCGCTGTTTCGGAATGTCAACGAAAGTGAGTTACACAAGAAGAGGGGAAGGTACGCACATGAACCCGGTCATGAAGCAGTACGCCGCCAAAGGAAACATCGACTTCTCTGGATCAACATCGCTCAACATGTGGGCCTTGGTGAGAATTGTAGTGGGTGCTAGCCACAGCGCAGAGTCACGATCCTGCTCCTGCTCCTTCTCGTAGGACGGGGTCGACGCTGCGGGCTGCCCCTTCTCCAACTGTGAGTCTGCTGCGGCCATGGCGACTTTTTGTGGTGAAAGAGAGAAGAGAGGACCCGCGAGGAGGGCGAAGGGAGGAGGACTCGGGTGGAGGAAGCGGAAGGGCGATGGACTCGCATTGATATATATCTGACTCCGAGAATAAATAAAGTCTGGGAGGCACGGAGAGGCTTGGCTGGGACACGGAACATGGGCGTCTCACACTCCTCCGAATAAACGAATTCCTCTCTATCGCCGCACACGTCCTCGTTCGACTGTCATCAGAACTGTCGAATATATACCCCAAGCATCCTCAAGCAATCCATCCTTCTATCTCAAGAATTTCTATGTCCTCGCGTACGAGCCCAAGCCTTGGCCTCCGCTCAAATCACACCATCTCAAAAGCTTATCGCGCGCGTACTATTAGCCCAGATTATCCAGTCACAAGCCAGAGCATCCTGGCCAGCGAATCAGCGGTTGAGAGTTCCCTCTCAAAGTCCCAAGACCATTCAATTGACCGGACTCACTCTGACACCGCGTCTCAAGTTCCAACTTAACAGCGCGATCCGCATCGTATCGGTGCAGCTATATCACCGTATCAGAGAGGCAAAGGAAGAAATTCTATATGTGCACTACGACAAGATTAACTAGAGATGGTCCTACATGGCTACTATCGATAACAAAACACAGCAATGCATTATTTTTGTACATGATTGGTTTACGAGTTGTATGTGTGTCCGCGGTTCACATCCCCAATCAGACGACGTTGACGACAACACCTCATGAGAGCTTGGAGAGCACACGAGGCTGCGAGACGTCCGCCATGTTGATGAAGATATCGTCGGCGGGGTGGCGGTAGAGCCCTGAACGGAGACGCTTCTGGTCGAGGTGGTGACCAATGAAACCGATCGAACGTCCGAGCACGAACAGACCGTTCAGTGTACCGATCTACGACGGAAACGGCAGTCAGCATCGATAACAAGTAACCACGGACTAGAGTGCACGCTTACCTTGACATACTCGTCAGCCTCCTCCGGAGTGAAGGCACCGCTATCGCGGAGCAGATCAACAAAGCAGACAGCGATGCAACCGTCGACGTTAAGGATGAGCGTATCCTTCTTCGCGGTTGTCACCTTCTCGACAGCGAGAGCGTAGTCGAGCAAGCTGTGGCTCGGGAAGTGCTTGTGAACATACTCCTTTACAAGCTCCACACGCAGATCAGGGTTGTTGACACTCTTGATCTTGTGGCCGATACCAGAGACTATGAGGGGGGATATAGGAGATTAGGCGGGCGAACATATAAGACAAGACCGTAAACACTCACTGAGCTTGTTCTGCTTCCTCGCACTATCGACGAACTCACGAGGAGTCATGCCAGTGTCGCGGGCGTTGGAGAACATGGCAGCAGCCTCGTCGAGGGCACCGCCAAATCGGCTGCCAATGGTGAGCAGACCAGAGGCAAGCGACGAGATGAGGTCCTTGCCCGCACGGGTGGCGACGATCGTGTTCATGGCACTAATACTAGTATTAGCAATGGCCTCATACAAAAACAATAAAAAGACTCACCCAGAGACGGCGGGACCGTGGTCGGCAGTGAGCATGAGCACCATCTCGATGAACTTGGTAGCCCATGGTGGCAGGCGCCTCTTGAACCACAGCAAACTGACGACACCACCCAGGCCTATGTCCTCCTTGAAGACCTCGGAGATACGCATGCCGGCGTACAACAACTCCTGGCCACGCTCATCGGAGATGGTGGAGATGAAGGCGGCGGGCTTACGGATGAGACCAAGTTCCTGTGCCCACTTGTAGTCCATGGGAATGACAGGTGGGTCACGCTCGGGCTCAGGAACGATAGAGCCAACGGAGACGAGACGTTCGTATGTCTCACGCAGAACCTGAGGGAGGTCCTCGAAGGTGTCAGGAACGATGAAGCCAGCCTTGCGCATCGCGGCGTTCTTGGCATCGGCAGTCTCGAGGGCAGAGTTGGCCATGGAGCCGGCGTGACCGAACTGCACCTCCGTCGTGAACATCTTTGCGCAAGTACCGATGGCCCAGGCGACGATAGGCTTGGTGATCTTGCCGGACTTGACGGCTTCGATAACGCGGTACTCCTCGATTCCACCGACCTCTCCGAGAAGGACGAGCATCTTGCACTCGGGATCGTTCTCGTAGCGGAGCAAGTGATCGATGAAGGTGGAGCCAGGGTAGCGATCACCGCCAATGGCGATACCCTCGTAAGTGCCGTTGGTGACGAGCGAGAGAATGTTGTTCAACTCGTTCGACATACCACCGGACTTGGAGACATAGCCAACAGAGCCCGGACGGTAGAGCTTGGAAGCGATGATGTTGTCCATCATGCTGTGGACTCTCGTAAGTACGAATTGCAGGATACATAGACTAATTACGCTTACCCTCCAGAGTTACCGATACGGAAGCAGCCTGGCTTGATACCACCAACGGTAGCGGGGCCGATGATGAGGACACCCTTCGACGTGGCGAGGTGGAGAATCTCACGAGCATGGCGCTCGGGGACACCTTCAGCGATGATAGCAATGCTCTTGATCTGAGGGAAGGCAAGGATCTCAAGAGTGCTCGAGTACACTGAACGAGATGAGGCGAAGTTGACGACAACGTCGGCGTCGGGGTGCTTCTTGATGGCATCCTCGACGCTGGTGTAGACAGGGAGGAGCGTCTCCTTGGTACCCCAGTAGAACTTCTGAATGTGGTGGCCACCGAAAGGATAGATCATTGCAGCGACGGAAGGAGTCTCACGACCGCACGAGTAGTCGAAGTCAAGCATGCCCTGGATGGCACGAGGCTGGAGACCGTAGACGAAGGAGCGGGTCGTGGAGTCGAAGGGCCTGAACCAGGGACGAGTGGTCTTGCCAGCGGTGTCGAAGCGGACGATTTGGTCATCGGCTTGCACTCGCTTACCGTCGGCGCTGATAGTACCAACAGCAGGAGAGGGTGTTTGAGCACCGCCCCCTACGACGGATCCTTTGGGAGAACCCGGAACGGCGGGAGTGGGAGGAATAGAGTGGAGCGGGTTCTTGGGCTTGGACTCAATGCCGAGAGCAAGAGGAACGATGGCCGTGATGTGAGTGTCGGGGCCATAGACCTTGATCTCGACGCCGAGCGACTCTCCAAGGAGACGCATGGCCTTCAGGCCTTCCTGGTAGTTGGGACCACCACGGCGGACGAAGATCTTGACATTGTGCGAGATGAGGGGACCCTTGTATTCCTTGAGAGCGCGGATGATACCCTTGAATGTGGCAGCGACGTTGGTGAAGTTGGCAATACCTCCACCAATGATAAGAATCTTGCCGTCAGGACGAGGCGTGCCGCGAGTCATCAAGTCAACTGCGAGGATAGTTTAATATACGCGATATAGAGGAGAACGAATGTAGCTTACTGATCGTCTTGGCATATTCGTACGTCTGACCCTCCGTGGGAGCACCAGAGTATTCACCGTAGTTGGCAAGTTCGTGGGCAAAGCCGTGAGCAGCAATGGCATCCGAGTAGACAACGGAAGCACCACCACCGGCGACCATCGTCCAGATGCGACCCTCTGCGTTCAGCACTGTAAGCTTGAGAGAGGCACCGGTGGAGCCATCGAGCTTCTGAATGTAAGCCTCCTCCTTGGTCAGGTCACGACCGAAGGGCGCGGGCCAGACCTGTAGCATATCATGAGTATGCAATGAGATACGCAAGAGTTGCCATGCTTACCATAGGAGGGCCACGGTCAGCAGAGACAGGCTTGCCCTTGGTAGTGGTGGCTTGAGAGCCGCTCTCGTAGACCGACAGATCACGGGCGATTGACCACTTGGGACCACAGATGGACTCGGCGGTCTGATCAAGCTTGGCTGCCATATCAAGGTAATGAATCGTGGGCTCGCCGCCGTTCTCGCCATCGAGGACAATCAAAGGGTTGATTTCGAGGTAGGCAAAGTGGAGGTCGACGTAGACGGAATAGAGACGGATGAGGAAGTCGATGAGGGTGTCCTTCTTGGCTTCGGGGACGTGGGGGAGGAGGGTGGTAGCAATGGTCTCTCGTGAGGGGAATGGGGCACCGACAGGGAAGTTGAGGGTGAGGGCCTTGGCGTCGACGTCGCCGATATCGACACCACCCTCGTGGGTGAAGAGAATGGAGTCACCCTCACGCTGAGAAGTGATGCAGACATAGTACTCGGTGTTTGAAGGGTGGGGAAGGAAGGGCTCGAGGATGAAGTTGTTGAGGGTGCCTGTTACTGTCTCGACCTACGAAGGAAACAATCATGTTGTTAGCATTATGGGCGTCTGCATTAAGCACAACTATCACGTGTAAGATAATAATGAACGGACGCGTTCCTCGAGGGAAACACGCGAATACGCGACACAGACGCGTGCAGCAAAAGTGTATAGAGATATTGTATAGATACGAAGAAGTAGTGATCATGATGCTGATTGCACTGTGCAGAGAGGCAGATCATGGGGGCAGAGGCGATTGAAAATTTCTGGTGGGCAAAGACTCACCTTCTGGTGCTTGCCTGCGCGCTGGACAATCCACTCCTTCGCCTCTTCCCAGGTCTTGTTGAGCGCGAGAAGACCGGCCTTGCCTCGTCGCTTGATGAGCTGATCGGGCTTTGCGACAAGCTTGGTGTTGTAGACCCAGCCAGGGAGCTGCGAGTCGGGGGTGATGGCGTTGGTGGCAGGGTCCCATGACACCTGGGCAACCTTGGGAGAGGGGTAGACAAGATTTGTCTTGACGGTTGCGGAAGGGTCGACAGCGGGTGCGCGTTCCAGCCAGTAGGCGAGGAGCAGCTTGGCGTCGTACTCGCGAATAGCTGTGGGTGCAATGTGAGGATGTTGTATGGATGCATAGACGGAGAGGGGTACGTACGTTTGGCAGACATTTTGGACGGGCGCAAGGAGAGGAGATGAGGGAAGAGAAAGGAGACGGGTTGGGCTGCAGACGAGCGTTGGGGGTATTTAAGGCAGTGGGCGGTTAGAGGCGAGATTAAAGAATGGCACGAATCGCCTCACCAGCCTAAATTCTTGAATCGACAGACTTTGTTTGCTCAGAATCCAAGCAGCATTTCTCACTCCTCAATTGGCCAAATCACGGCGTAAACTTCCTTATTCTGCATCCATCATCCACCAAAACCACTCAGCTCACCTCGCCCCCAACACATTACCAAGGCGCCTATAACATCAGACCATCCTTCAATCTCTCGCAAATCGCCCCAGTCGCTGTCACCGTCCCCAACTCGAACAACAGTAGCGGGTGCACATCTGCTGCATATCTTCTGCACAAATATTATACATCGTGTCCGCCTCGCACACCGCACGCGTCCGTCACAGGGGCCATCCTCGATCACAAGGGTCGCCAACGTGGTCAATATCGAATAACGGATGATATACAGCAGACGTAATCACAGCAGCAGTCCAAAGCAAGGAGAAACAGGATATCGAACAAATACGGGCGGTAGTAATGTACGTGGTATACGGGCGTGTGCAGAGAAAAGGTAGATATAGACAATATACATAGCTGGGCCACCGCCATGAGTGCTAGACCACTGTACGATTTGATTGGCACGCACCAGATCCAGCAATCCATCCTCGCTGCGACGATCATTCTCTCCAGCTTCCCTGACTATCTCCCTAGACGTCCCTCGGGGCATCTACGAGATAACACAGGCACTACAGCACCCCGCCGGGCGCGTTTCGCCGTCGCCATCTATCGTTGAGTGACGGCGCAAACTCATCTTTTTCGGGGCATCTTTCGCACCAGGTGGGGGCTGCGAGCGGATCGACAAGTGAACAATCGTGGGGGGTGGTGACGCGGAAGTGGATTCGCTGGTCGGAGGGGAGATATGAAGAGGGAATCCAACCTCTGCGGGCGACGTGCGTTCGTAAGAAACCAAGTCGACAGACGGTCACCATAGTAAGCACTTACTTTCCAGCGTATCCTCATCCTGCAATATCTTTCCAAGGTACAAAATGCGCAGGTATGACGGTGCTGGCGGTCGTTCGTCCTGCCATTCTGCGAGACAAATACGGGTTGTCAGGATGGTGATTGAGTTAACGGGGCTGGAGTAAATGTGGGGTGCGCGACCGCCGACAGAGCGACCACCGCAGTAGCCAGCGCATCGCCCCGTCGTAACGTACCATTTGGCCATGCATTCCATACCAGCTCCTTCGCCCTACCCACCGTCGTTTCCGGTTCAAAGGTCATATTTCGTCGTCGTCCAGATACCAGTAGAAATGTGAGTGCAACCTGAGGGGTCTGAGGGACGGATAATTGTGCTTCAGATGCAACGTCGTCTGTCGCATTGTCGTCGTGATGGTCATGGCCCTCGTCAACTGGAACTCCTTCGTCGTAAACCATGGTGTCAACTCGCGTGAATGAAGTCCGAGCAGATGGTGACAGAACGGAAAAGTCCCCATGGCGAGGGATGCTTGGGTCAATGTCCAAGAACGAAGGAACTGGTAGCGATTCAAGACGTTCAGACGACATGAGTGAGAGTGTGGAATGTGTTCACAACCAGAACTGTGGAGGAGCAGACATGGACTACTTCTGAGTATATCGGCGCTAATGAGGATAGCAAGTATTACTGTCGATCATCGATTTACGTAAGCTTTTCTCGCGCCGTTTTGGTCGACGTCTCACACAGGCGCTAAATCTCGGTTTCATAAATACAATTTTAATATTATACAGACTGGTTCCCCCTTCTCACTGGGGTTTAGTCTCAGCCTGATTGTCATGAAACATCAGGTAGTGGGTGTAAGTACTAGTGACTGGGCAGCGATCTACTTGAGTACCTCTTTTTTCCTTCTAAATTTACATCCGCAATGTACATCAGCATTGTGCGGGTTAACGGTTAAGTTATAAAGTTACCATAGTTAGTAACTTTGGTAACCGTTAACCGTCAAATTAACTTAACCGCTTGTTAACCGTGGAGCACAGCAGGCGCTAAAAGTGTTTCTGAGCGATTAAATCCATATCATACAATAAGTAGACAATATTTTTGACAAAGCCATCTCTGTAACGAGTACATGTGTCTATGTACCAAATATTAAAGCTTGAGTAGTGCCTAGTGATGTACAATCAGCTTTCGTCTGCCTCAGCTAAAGTTAGCGCATGTGGCAGAAGTCATTGCCTCTGAAGCGCGCATCAAATGTCCAATGGAACTAATCTCCGGGCTGATGTGTCTGTATGTTGCCGACAGCAGCTGTGATTGGCTACAGGGCTGCTTTGGCAAGTCCCCCAAGTTACGGTCACCGACGATAACTACTGTACTTTTTCGACCTTAACGGAGGTCATGGGTCCCGGAGAGCTCTCGAATGATGCTATTTGGGCGCTTGTCACGGGTCATGGTGAGGGTATGTTATTAGATTTTGACGGGCTGGGGCACTACCTCGTCTTATATAGTTACGATTTTGGCAGGCCTGCGGCACTCAGTATTGTTAAAGTAGCAGGTGTCATAGTCCCACCCCCACCGATGTTGCTAAAATTTAGCAACACACCGTGTCACGAGTCACACCCGGCTCTGTTAAGGTTGAAAAAGTACAGTACGTAACTTGGTTAAATAACCGTCAAATTTATAACTGAACCACGGTAACGTGACTTTGACCGTACAACACTAACATGTAAGACCCCAAACACGGCTATTCTAAAGATCAACCATAACATTTCCCCTGCGCCGCCAAAGGCTGCTCACAGCCAATCCCTCAGACTCATATTGTAAGCTGGCCATGAGTGCATGTCATGCACTGCTCAGCACTAATGTGCATGAAAAGCTACATAACACAAGGCTATGCAGAGTTGATGATTCGTACATTTTATCCTCCTGACTTTGAGCTCTTCTGAGTAGGGTACCGTCGGTAATTTGCTGTCGACTTTGTAACATATGTTTGATATTTGGGCTTATCGAGTGATTTAACCACATGTGTTTCAAACTGTTTCAAAACATTTGTTAGAACCTATTATAAACATGTAAAATACCATTATCAAACAAAGTTTGTAAATATCTGGCTGTTTCTAAACATTCAGAAGTCCTCAAGCTCGTCATCAGAGAGTGGGCATTGTTCTGTCTGCTGAGCAGTGGATGGTAGGAAAGAGAGGGGAGTTTCCAACAAGATCTAGTGGAGCAGGGGAGGACAGATTTATCTCAGAGTGCCATTGGCAGTGAGAAAGCAGTGTACGAAGGTGTTGGGCACAGCGGTCAGTAGTGATAGAGTTCACTGGTTGGTCAGCTAGAGAGGCAGACTCAGACTCAGGCTCGATCTCTTCGCTCTTATCCTCAGATTACGAGTTGTCATTGGCGGGTCCACAACACACTGCTTCAAGCAGATCAGTGCTGATATCGTGGAACTTGACAGTGAGACAATATTGCTCAGTTCGCGGTGTAGGGCCGGCCTTAAGCTGGTGTAGCGGCGAGAGATCAGCAACAAGACTTGTGGTTAACAAGGCTGGCAAGTGACAGATCACAATTCCTAAGGCTGCTAAGATGTACCAATATATATAATAAGCTATGATGATCACATGAGTTGTTATTTATTGAATGAATATTTAGTAACACTATTTTGAAATAATACATGCTTGATCTAAATAAAACTGTAATACATTAACATTAGAAATTAGTTGCACTACAAAATTATTTGTGTTAAAAGGTATTTGATTTGACAAAGCAATATTTTGAATAGAACAAAGTTCAACTCATACTTATGTTACTTTGTGATATAAAGCAAAGTTCAAAAATTATTCAACCTGTACAACAGAACTAATATTTTCTCTATATCTTTTGAACCACAGAAGATATTGGAATTCTGAGATCATATCCAGAACTCTAGTTAAAATACGATCCCAGCAAGGTATGTATTAATTTTGACATCAGAATACATTGATGTCATGTCATGTTATTCAAAAGAAGTCAAATGTCAAAATAAGTGCTCAAGAAGAATAAGAAATGAGAGAATCGCCTTTTAGGAAATTTCATAGTGTCTATTAGCTATAACAATCATTGAAGTAATAGAAAACTATAAACGTGAAAGTATTTTTCATTTGCAGCAAGGCAAAGTTTATTGCTCTAGTTGCACAATTAAGTAACTTCAATCAACACATCAACACAATTATTATAATGTTTTATTCATCAAAGTTTTTGAATTTTGAAATTTGAGTAAGCAAAAAAACTTATTTTTGTTATTGCAGTAAGTAACCTTTATTACCACTGTAACACCTTTCAAAACACTCCAGATATTACTGACAGTGTTCAAACTTCCAACTTTTGTGAACATTCTTCATATCTTTTGAACTATTCAGCCTATCACAATTTTGAGCTCAAATTCAGAATCCTGGCAAAACTTCGGTCCAGATGACATATACATCCATTTGACATCAAAATATGTTGATGTCATGTTATGTTATTCAAAGAAAGCAAAATATCAAAATTAGTGTTCAAAAAGAATAATAAATGAGAGAATTGACCTTTTAGGCAATTTAATGACATCTATTAGCTATAACAATCATTGAAGCAATAGAAAAGTATAAAAATGAAAGTGTTTTTTATCTGCAGAAAGTCAAAGTTTGTTACTCTAGTTACACAATTGAGTAACTTTAATCAACACATTGACATAATTATTATAGTGTTTTGTTTATCAAAGTTTTTGGATTTTGAAATTTGAGTAAGCAAACTTGTCTTACTTTTGTTCTGGCAGTAAGTAACCTTTATTACCAGTGTAATGTCTTTCAGAACCTTTCAATTATTACCACAAGCGTTCAAACTTCCAACTTTTGTGATAATTTTCTTCATATCTTTTGAAATATTTCTCCTATCAAAACTCTGAGCTTAAATTCAGAATTCTGGGGAAAATCCGGTCCAGATGACATATCCATACTACATCAAAATATATTGATGTCATGTGATCTGCATCAAAAATGGGCGAATTGTCAAAATAAGCACCCATAAACGCAAACAGCATATTGTGTTACTTCTTTAGGCAATTTAGTAACACCTATCAAACCTACTCTTAATATTCTATGAACTGATGTAATTTTTCAATTTTTCAACTATCAGTAAGTATAAAGTTTATTACTGCTACTGAAGTAAGCAAACTTACTTTTTTTTTTGAGGAGTATTACACAATGCGCTGGTGGCAGGCAGTCAACAAGGTCAATTTGTGGTTAGCAAGGCCGGCAAGCGGCAGATCACGATTCCTGAGGCTATTGAGATGTACCAATATATATAATAAATTATGATGATCATATGAGTTGTTATTTATCAAATGGA
>JAXQKB010000122.1:0-76950 GCA_037042295.1 Irpex sp. Y119-03 | reverse complement strand
CTATCTGATAGATAACAACTCATATGATCACCGTAACTTATTATATATATTGGTGCATCTCAGTAGCCTCAGGAATCATGATCTGCCGCTTGCCGGCCTTGCTAACCACAAGTATAACTCTATCAGTGAAACATTGGCTAACTTCAATCTAGATTCTCCCACCTTCTGATGCACCGAAGTATTATGCAATGGATGCCCAAATCTCATCACCGCTGCATTACCAACAATTTGTCTTTCAGCTAATTCTGGTACTGCCGCTCACACTCCCGCTTTGACTCAGGAACACAATTGTGCTGAGTCTGACAGTGAAGAGAGCGATAGTGGGACATTTTGGAGAAGCACTTGTATTATAGTGGACGATGAAGAGCTGCTAGAGCTTCTTGATTACGATGAAAACGATGACGACGATGTGGATGATATCTGGCACGACGTTCGAGAAATACTGTCAGAATCTGGGACCGCATCAGAAGACAACATCACGTCAGAAGAAATGACAACAGCGCCATCACCTGTAGATCAGCAGCCCACCGCAAAGGCCAAGGACAAGAGTTACCAATTCTGTCCTCCTGCTCATTGGGTAGCTATTCTTCGGCTTTTTTGCGAAACATGCCTGTCAGCACCCATTACTCCCTGATTGTCACAGTCGGCTTTGATTTAGTCACAACATTCGACGGGATGCTGTAGCGGAGATGTATTGGCATTGTCATCAGAACAACCTGACTGAAGTGTGGGCTATCTGTGACTTGGGGAAGTGAGGCCATCAAGTGGCAAGTAACAATTCCTGAAGATAAGTGCCTATACACTTCAAAAGACAGTGAGTATGTATAGTTATCCATTTTGATAATCATAGACAAAGCACAGTATGTCTATTACTTATTTAATAGGCGAAAGCAATTATTTTTATGATACAATGATTATTTGTAGTTTATTAAAAGAAAAGTCTGTAGCTACTACTTAATTGGGTTATGTTTTGATGACATCACACATGTTGCATTATGATATCATGTTCTAGCTGCATGACACTGCAAACTTGCAAAGGAATATTCGAACTTTCATTTTACCCCATAAATATATTCTTTTGTGCTCATGTAAGCAGTATTACGAGGAGTTCAGAGTAAGCACCCACAAAACGGCACTAGTTCTGAACTCCTCGTAATACTGCTTAGATAATTGACACAATATTTAGGGCTTTTAATGTATTTTTCATCGCAATTTTGCTGCAAGCTCATTTTGAGTCGGAAAAATGTTCAAAAATCAGCATATGATTGCTGACATAAAGACAGGCCATACATATTATAATCATGATCCTAAAGTTTCTAAGCCATACCACCACTGCTGCCCCTATAGAGTCGAGGGTAAATGTAGAGGTGGTGGTAAAGCAATGAATGGAGGTATTCACATCCCATAGCAGTATGGTGCTGCAAATTGAACAGTTTCATGAAAGGAGCATAGGAAGAAGGAACAGAGAAGCATGCCATTTCCTACACAACTTGGCACTCTACCAACTCTACATAACTACCAATACTCGCTTTAGATATGCTGAGAATCATTCATGGGCCTGACCACCCAACAAAGAAACAAACAACTCATCAATCTGCTCATCGTGCCATACACCTCTGGAGGTTGGAACAGGTACCATGAAGTTCTGCAACTTCTCATGCACCTGATATCGCAACTTCCTGCCTTTGGTTGCCCTAGTATCCACCGTTTTCTTCTTCCTCGCTTTGCGCGCTTTCTGCCGACGCACCCACTCCTGTTCACCACCGTCGCCATCGACTCCGCGCGACTCTATAACGTCGCGCAAGAGCTGTTGGTAGAAATCGGTGTCATCAAATATAGCTGGGTTTACGGCGTTGCCGGGATTCTCGTCGTCAAGCGCCTCGTGTTCGGTCGCTGCGCCCCGATGAGCTCTTGTTCGTGCGAGCAGCTTTTCTGAGTCAGACGTCAGTAGTGCATCGATAACCTCCACGACGCCAGGGTTCGCATCTATCTTCCCCCCGTGCATGGAGTTCTTGAACGAAGAACGGGTGGCCGGGAGGAGAACATTGGGAGCGACGGCCTGGATCTTGGCAGACCATTTTGCGAGAGTTTGGATGAGATGGGGGTGATAGGCTGCTTCGAACGTGGAAGCATCCGCTGAGAGCGTTCGCAATTCAGAGGCGTAGTCACGTTCACCGTTGTGGGATATCTTTGCGCGTTTACGAGGAGGGGGTGACAGACTGGGGGTGCCGTCGATACGTAATAAGGCCTGCAAGTATACGGCGTGTCAGCAGAGAGTGACAAGAGAGGGTGCGGACGACACAGCTTACCTCTTGCAAGTTAGTGATGTCCTCTGATAGTGATGCTGCTTCACCGAGCATTCGGTGGAGCGATTGGGAGACAGACGGTTCAGACGAGGCTGCCTCCAGCTGTGAAGACTGAACGCATGCGTCAGCACATCGATAATTGTAATCGAGGATTTACTTACAGGAATATCATTCAGCGACGCTGCGCCTTTTTGCAGACGGATACGCGCATCGAGCAGCGTGTCCCATAGTGTCTATCAATACGGATCAGTTGGCTACATGGTAAAGTACTGGTGTGCACGCGACCACTAACAATTTGGCGGACGACTGCCTTGCCTTTTCTTCGGTCCTGTTCCCGGGTGGCACGGAGAGCAGACGCAAGGTCAGACGTAGATGCTCCTTGGGATCGTTGCGTGTCTTCTTCTCCGGCGCCAACAGAAGTTGACGCATGTTGCACAACGTGGCGTCGGTGTTCTACTTCACCTCCGTCGTCGTCATTTCGCTCACTCTCCTGCGAAGACAGATCGCTTTCGCTGCTTTCAGCCTCGTCGGCGCTGTTGTTGTCCTCGCCGTCGCCTTGCTCACTATCGGCGTCCAAATCTGCACGCGAGACGCGAGTTCCGAGGTATTTTGGATCTGAGAGGGCCGCGTTTGCCTGGCGTATGGCAGAAGGTCTATCAGGAGAGGTAATGAATTGATGGCATCGATAGCAGGGGTAGAATAGTTACTGACCCAACCTGGAGGTAGTGTTCTTTTGCCGCAGCATTGTTTGCGTGTGAATCGCTGTCGGAGTGAGGGTGGATTTCCTCAGGATCTAGGTCTTGTGACAGAATTTCGTGAGTGTGTCGAAATTTGCGGGCGGTAGCACTGGTGCGTACCCGCTGGGGCTGCCTGCGAAAGCAGCGCAATTTGTTGCGCAAGAGATATGCCTATGGCGGGGGTCATTACTTGCATTTCTGAAACACTTGTCTGGACTTACGAGTGGACATGTTTTGTTTTAGAATGGGAGTAGTGGAGGACGAGCACGCGGAAGAGAGACGGCGAGAACCAGGTCTGTCCCGATTAGGCAGGCGACTTCGGAGGCGAAAATCATTTGAGTCGGGAATTTGTTTGGCGCCCGCCGTTGCTTGACCTGCACCCGCGACTGTCGACCTCCCCGTCGGCCCCTCCCTCTCTCCTCACCGCCGCCGACGACGACGACCGCCAGTTAGACAGTGGCCGACTTAGGCTACTTCAACCCACGCAGCCCTGGAACTCCCCGCCAAAAACAGATGTTCATACACCGCAGACCATGCCCAAAAAGACTTTCATGCAGAGTGCGTCTCGGTCTCCTTTCCCCCAATCTTATCATCGTAGATGTAGATTTTAGCGGTAATTTTTATGTTTTTCACCCCTCAAGAACTCTTGTCGAAGTATTCTCTCGTGTGATGTGCATTGCCCACCAACAAAACGTCAACTAACGTCCACCTTCCCTCACAGACTCCCGCAACCCGCAGACTTCCCCAATGTCGCCTCCTCATCCCTATACCGTGAGCGCTCCTGCGCATCTGTCGTCTCTCGTAGAGGACGACGACGACGACATATGTCCCGTCTGCGAGAGCGAATGCACTTGTCACAACAGGGCAAGCCAGCCCAGTTCAAGCAAAAGTCTCGTTCCTACACCCACCTCTACCTCTACTTCCACCATCTTTTCTCAGCCAAGTCGACCGCCGCCCACAACAGCTCCCCACCTGCCGTCCCTCAAGATCAAGCTCACCGTTCCACCCAGTCTCAAGTTCCGCAAAGATTCTGCTCCCGCCGCACAATCAGGCCGTGCTGCCGCGCTCACTCATCATGCCCTCAATCCCCCTGCTCCCAAACGCCGCGGACGTCCTCCGAAGGCCGTGGTTGCTGCTCGCGAAGCCGCAAAAGCTGCCCTGGCAGCCAACCATTCGGTCACGACAGACCGCGCACACGCCCCACCCCTTCGGAGCCCATTCTCCCTTGCATCAACCCCAGCCGTCGTCCTCAAGAGCAAACGTCCGCCTCTCAACAAGAAGGCTCTCTCGAAGCTCAACGGCAAGAAGAAGTCGCGTGGCAGAGGCGCTATCGTCCCAACCGTCAGCTCCCTCAGCTCTCTATCAGAAAGCGAGAACGATGCGCAATTCCCAACTTTCATGTCCGCAGCGTCGTCCTTGTCGCTGACGAGCTCCTCAGAGTCTTCAGAAATCGAATCAGACGACCTATCCTCGTCAGACTCAGACATGGAGGAAGAAGAACGATTCATTCTCCAGTCGGAGCGTGACAAGGCTCGGGTCAAGAAAGAGATCCTTGGAGACGAGACTGGACAGAAACGTCGCATGGATGTACCGAGTAACCGTTGGGAGATCAAGCCTCGACAGAAGAGTGTCGGTGCTGGAGAATCTGACTCGGAGGGTAACAGTGAAGAGTCCAGTGAAGAAGAGGAGGAGGAAGAGGCGGACGATGAAGATGATGGTGAAGCCGACGATGACGACGAAGCGATGGAGGCTGATGTGGAGGAGACTGGCTTGGTCGAGGAGGACGCATATATGGGGAAAGATGAGGATGAGAACGAGAATGATGGCAAACTCGGAGTCTCGTTCGACGGCCTTCCTTCTGGCTGGAGTGAGGATGAAGAGGAATCGTTCGATGCTGAGTTGTTCTTCGCCAATCTGGACGACTCCTCGGACTCGGACGTATCGCCTGCTTTTCAGAGCGGTGAGTTTGCCGCTGAGAAGGAACAGTTCTCTGCCGACGAGGAAGATGCCCTGCTGCTCATGGATGTCGATCCCTCTACTCGTGTTCGCAGAACGCCCGGTGAGTTCGAGGTTGGCGTTGATCTCGACGGACTATCTATCGGCCTCGACAGTGGTCTCCTTCCTTCACCCTTTGGACCTTTCGACACAGACATCAGCTTCGATGGTTCCACCGAATCCGACGTGGAGATGACCGTTGGCGATGACTCAACCTCAGAGGACTCTGACGAACTTGCACTTGTTGAAACTGACGGTGAAACAACTGAAGACGAACTTGTGGACTCGGATGGGCTACCCAACTCTCGCGCCATGATGATGTTCCGTTGGCCGACTTCTGTCTCGACTGTCTCGACCGTCGACCCTCAATCAACCATGAGTCCGGGCGGTGCACTCTCCGCGACTCCCGCGACGCCTATGAACACATCGCAAACTACCCGCATCGCGCTTGCATCCATGTCTGCTCAACGTGGGTCACCGGCTCCGACTCCCGCAGAGATTCTTGCAGGAAAGATATCGATGGACGACTTGGACGAGATTGAAATTTCAAACGATGGCCACGTTGACACCTCGAGGTCCAGCAGGAGTAGCTCTCGGCGAACAGGTGGGGCACCCGCCATGGGGCAGTTTGTCACGACGCCTACGGCTGGAGATCATGAGCGACATGCTATCATCGACGGAAGCGGTTCAGTCACCCCTAGTCCCTTTCCTCGCTCTCGTATTCTCCGTGCCAAGCACAGGAAGGCGTCCTCTCTGCACTATAATGTCACTAGTGGAGATCACAGCACTGTAAGTCCCCTCGTTCCCGTGTCTTATCGTTATGATCCATCTGAACGCTTATGTCCCAGGATGCCGAGCCTACTGTCTTCAGCGCTGCAAGCACCCCGCTGCCTCTCATCGCCATCAGCACGACCTCTTCAGATGAGCTTGCGCCTCAAACATTCCATCAGGGCGAGGACGAGCCGTCTTCTGTGAATGTGATCGACCTGGATGATGTCCTCGACGCTTCCATGCTGGACTTCGAACATGACGTTGACTCGGATGAGCCTAGTCAAGATCCATTGGCTACCCCCAGAACACCCGTGGCTGGTACGCATATGCGCAGCTTGACTCGCTGGGATCGCATCCCTGTTGCTACTTTCCGACGAACTCGCGAGGCCCCCATGTTGGATACGACGCCCGCATCCGATAATGGTATCAGCGGAAGATTCGCTAGCATAGGTGTACTGAACAACGACATGCTGGGTACGCCCAAGCCAAGCGCGAAGTCCAAGTCCTCATCGAAGAAGCGTTCAAAAGGCAAGTCGAACGCCGATATGCTCGTTATCTCCCCTGTGCTCCTGCCCGTCCGAGACGGCGACCGCACGCCCACTAACGCAGGACCCTCCGTGTACAATCCCTTCCAGCACGACCCCCTCCACCAGCAAAAGTCCCGGCGGGATCAACGCCGAGAAAAGGCGATACTGAAGAAGAAAATGATGGGTAAATACGCCGCCAATGCGCCCAATCACTCAGTACAACGCCACCATCGTGCACACCACCCGAACATGAAGAGCCGAGGAAATAGCTCGATGCAGCGGAACCAATTCTCTTCCTCCGGTTCCTCACATGTCCCGCACCTCAACTTGTGAACGGTGCTTCTCCTTCGGCTTCCATGACGCCAATCCTTTCTTCCATTTTGTTCAAAACTGTTCTTCGAGTTGGCATGCAGGTCCTCATCTCACTCAGGTTTTTTTGTCGACTCATTCCGTCCCGTCCTCCAGCCTCACTTCTTGCCGATATGTATCTCCCGTCCTGCCCCCTATTTAATGAGGCCAGCACCAGTGTTTCCATACCATCCGCATCCTGAGTTTCTCTTTCGCACTGCATCATCACCCATCCACCGTCCATCCCACATCCTCATACCAGCTTGCTTCTTCATTGGTTCCCAAGTCTGTACATTGCCCATGTCGCATAACATCCCTCTTCTCCGTCCTTAATATTGTCGTCCATGCTGTACCTACTCTCAACGAATTTTGATGAATGTCGATGATTTCCATATGCCATGGGCTGCTGTCATTCTATTATTACCCAAGTACGCCTAATTCGACGCGCAGCTGGCGGTCACTTATATGGGCGCCTATAGCTTGGGATTGGCCGTCTGACGCACTCTCTTCGACCTCCACGACCATCTCTCCTTGTCAGCTCGCTGTACGTATTGTTGTTCTCGACATACACCGAACCGTGTAATTCTTGACTCACCATCTTATCAGCTTGCGTTGCTGCACGTTTGTGTCTCATTGCGACGACAGATACCCTCCCCGCAGTCACTTAGTTCCTGGTACCACAAATGGAGGTCTTTGAAGAGGAGAACCCATTCGACAACGAAGGATTACATTCAACACCATCATCGGAGTCTAGGGTAGACCTATCCGAGCCCTCTTCACCTCCCATAAACTACGACCAAACTCCATCTTCTCCCACATCAAACAACCGACCGCACTTCCCGTCTGCTGGCTCGCATAGGCTACCGCAAGCGTACAAGAATGATTACTGTTGCACGAGGGATCAATGGTTGCACTCAGGGGAGGACGTGGAGATTGTGGTGCGTCCCTGCTTAGAACACTTTGTCTCGCAAGTCATGCACTAATTAGCACTACATGTAGATTGTAGATGCCCAGAAGACCTCAGTCAACGCCACGTCGCCGTATATCACATATATTATCAAGTCTGGGGTAGGTTCCATGTATGGTTTTTGATGCACTATCCATGTTAGTTAACGCAGACGAGCAGAACGCCACGGCCCAACACCGGTACTCGGAATTTGAGTCCTTGAGACTCAACTTGACCAAACTCTACCCTACGCTCATAATCCCTCCCATTCCTTCGAAACAAACCATCGGCGACTATGCTATCAAGCAGGCGAAGGCGAAGGAAGACGCAGCTATGATAGCACGGCGGAAACGGATGCTTCAGACGTTCTTGAATCGTATTGCGCGACATCCGATTCTCTCTAATGAGCATGTATTCCATCGTTTCCTTGACGGAGAAGTCTCCTGGGTAAGCTTGCCATGTTCCCTGTTTTCTTCAGTCTCCTCATCGTCATGTCGGCATTACAGGCAGAAGTTCTACATGTTCCGCCTATATCGCTACTTCCGAAGAATATTCTCAAGGCACCCTCACATAATCCTACAGACCAAGCCAGTGCGGCCGCTTATGCTGCTTTGCCCACACCCTCAGCCTCCCATCCTCTACGACGTCCAGATCAGCGCTTCTTGGACTCGGAGGTATTCACGAATAAGTTCGCCGCCCATCTGAGCGGTCCATTGGAGAAGGTGACACGAAGAACGATGAAGCGGTGGTCAGGTGCGACTTCGTTCTTCACTATACATCACCACATGCGCTCATCACCCAATAGACTATGCTCAGGACCATGCTGAATTGGGTGCTGCATTAAACGGTTTCAGCTTGAATGAGTCAGGGCAATTGTCAACCGCAATTGAAAAGACAGGTCAAGCTGTGGACGCAACATACATGTCAACAACGCGACTGGTATGCGAGTCTGTTTCGACGACCCGCCATTCGCTGACGTATAGTCCGTATAGATTCAGGAGCTGGAACAAAACTGGGCCGAACCACTCAGCGAATATAGCCAGTTTGCTTCCATTATCAGGAAACTATTAGCTTACCGACATCAAAAGCATGGCCAGTATGAGCTAACGCAGGAGACTTTGGAGGCTAAACGCGAGCAGCTAGAGGAACTGGAGAAGAGTGAACGAGAGGCTCGCAGATTGGAAGAGGCCCTTGGACGCAGTCGTGCTGTAGAAGATGAGCCTTCGTCTCCACAAGAGGCCCATGCAGAAGGCCTGGTTGAAGACAACGAGGATTCGGACCCCCAACGGCTAGCTGCAGAACAGTCGGCATACCTCCCACCCCATCCTGGACCGAATCCAACACGGCGTCGAGTACCTGGAATGGGTCTCATCAGTGCACTCACCTATACCCTACACGGCATGATGGATGTTGATCCCGAAACTGCGCGAAGGAATTCCATTAGCAAGACACGTGAAACCATTTCTCAGGTAAGTTGTACAATTGGGCGAAGTCCAGGAACCAGTAGCTTACGCGGAGTATAACGACAGCTTGAGGACGCTTTACATTTGTCGGCGCAAGACTTGAAATATTCCAGTTCTACCATTCAAGCCGATCTAGATCGCTTTCAAAGGCAGAAGGTTGCTGATCTTCGAGAAATGGCCATCAGCATGGCGCGGAGTCATCGAGACTGGTGCAAGAAGGTTTTATCTCCATAATGGTTGTTCTCGACATATTACTGAACCGTATTTGGGTAGAACCTTGAAGCTTGGGAAGAGGCGAAGAAAGAAATCGCACAGATACCCGATCATCCGAACAAGCAGCCGGAAGGTGCACCTGCCTCTGCTGCCAGTGCTGTCACCGCCAATGGTAGACGTGACTCGACGGCTACTGCTAACGGACGCTAAACATCTTGTGACCTGTGGGCTTATTGTTCTCTCTACGCATTGCTTTGACGAACTAGCTGGATGTGAGCGATCCGAATGTGAGCATGGACGTTGCCTAACGTTTTATATTACGTACATACTGTACTGTATCATATCTTGGAATTACAACAGCTTGCTACTGTTTTGGTAATGTGGTTACGTTTTTGGCACCGAGCGACCGTGCCGCAAACGCATTTGGTGCACATTTGCTCTCGACCACGAACGTCGACGAGACAAAACAAACTCGAGCACGATCATCACCTGAGCGGGTTTCGTAGCATGCAAGGTATCGCAGAAAACCTATTGTCAACGGCAAGTGGAACTACTCAAGCTGCTGCGACCAGTCTTGGATTGCAGAGTCAGGTGGTTCTCGTCCTTGTAGGCCTCATCGGGTACGTGCGACACCTGTACACATAAAATGTTGCTTCTGGTGTGTTTACTAGTCCTGACGTAGTTTATCAATCGTGATTTTAGATCTGGCAAGGTCTGTCACAGTCTCCAAACAACTCACTGTAAGACATTGAGTGCAAACCTACATTGGCACTGCCGCACAGTCGACGTTCGCACAGGCATTGCAGGAGCATTATCCAGATTTTCGGCGATGCTCTCAAGATGAGCTTGGAGACAGACGAGCTGTCGAGAGCCTTGCCAGGCGGTCATTGCGTGAAGGACAGTCCGTTTGTATCGACCGGACGAATATCGATGCAAGGTTAGTGGCGCTAAATCGCGCGTGTTTAACTTTATAATATCCTCTTCGCATTGTTGTACAACGCTCATAAATTATCTTCTGTTCCATTACTATACTATGTTAGGCAAAGGTCAACATGGATATCAATTGCTCGCGAGATCCCTGGAACTGAAGTTTGGGTTCTCCACTTCAACACCCCATTCGAAGTGAGAGGATACGGCTCTTCAGCTCATACTAGTAATTCTCGCGGTGAACCACGGAACACCGCCTCTGATGCATTATTGTTTTCTTTCTTACAGGTCTGCGAAGATCGTTTGCGAACCAGTGAGTTTCGTTCCGTGCTGTCATCGCTCTGCCCTGTTGGAGCGTATACTTCAGTAATGATTGAACGATTGCGCTTTCCGTAGGGCAAAACCATCCAACGATCACATCTCCTCAACAAGCGGTCGAGATTCTTCAGCGGTTCAGGTCACAATATCAGATTCCGCGAGAACACGAAGGGTATGACCGGGAGCTAAACTTAGCGGTCGACGAACAACAATTGTGCTATACGGCAGACGACATACGGGATATCTTGCATCGCTTACAGAGGTCTCCGAAAATAGAGCAATCTGGCAGATGGACAAATCGGCAAAACAACCCCTCGTATAGAGGCCAGTCAAGTTATCGAGGCTACGCGGGTTCTCGTGGCTCCTTCGAGTACTCTCGTGGGTCGTATAATCATCGTCGTGGATATTCCGGCTATCGTGGGTCAGGCAACTACCACGGTACCTCAAATTATCGTGGCCGCGGTCGCGGTGATAACTCCACCCCGTACCTTCGCGGCAATGGAAGCTTCAGTCACTCTGGAGCGGGGGGCTCCTATTCGTCAACATATTCAACCGGGGACAGTAGAGGAAATGGGGAGGGAAGTGTATGACGCAGAGGATCAGGCAAGTGGGTGCGGTAATCTACTGTGATTCTTCTGTTCGCTCGACGTTCCTGGATGATCAGGGGAGCAGAGCCCGGCACAATTAAGACGTAGAAGTTTGGAAAGATATCTCTCGATGAACGCTTCCATGAACTGTCAGGATCGTGAACTGCACCCAAAGCGATGCCGAGAACAATAAGTGCGACACAAGAGGTAGGTATATAGAGAGCAAGAAAGATGTGCAAAGCTCATATTCTGACATGTCGCCGTGGCCGAGTGCGAAATGGGCGGAGAGAAGCTATGAGTCTGACTTCACGTCCTTCCCATCCTTTGCCATTCGACCGAGGATCTTGGCACCGACCTGATATCCGAGCGAGCATGAATAAGACAATTGTGTGGGTACCGAAAGCAGCTTACATTACGAATATGCATCTCAGCGCGTTGGATGCCGTGGTTTCTGCTGCGCTTATACTGCTCGAGAGCCTCCTCAAGCTTTCCGCCTAGCACGAAAGGTTCAGAAGGTTGACATCATGATCTCCATCATCCGGGAACTTACAAGATTCAAGCACAACGGCTAGATTGAACGCAATCTCGCCATCTTCGGGCGCAAGGGAGGCCGCAATACTATTAGAAAGACGTGAAGGTTTGTCAGATAAAGTGAGGCTATCCGATCTTCGCGCACATACTTGAGATGATGTATGGCAAGATCTGGTCGGCTCACTGGTAGCATTACGTACGCGCTGGCCAAGTCTGAGTTCGGTCAGCCGAGTGGAACGCAAACCGACGCAGACGGTATGGAGACCTACTTGTATGTGCATCGGGACTTGAAGGCTGTAGGGCAATAGAGTCCTTCCACGCAGCAATTGCTTCGTCAAATTCCTCTGAAAGAGGTCAAATTAGCACATGTTTTCTGGCAGCTGCGGAGAAGCCCTACTAAGGTGGTAGTGCGTCACGCCGAGGTTGAACAGCGAACTTGCGGTGCGCTTGATGTCAACGCTTCTCTGATACAGGTCCTGTGAAAGAAGAAAGTAAGGAGCGGATTTTGCGTGAGACGGGGAAAGATGGCTTGCCTTGGCTGCCTTCACGTCACCCTCTTCGAGCTTGAGAGTACCCTGTTCGAGGCACTGCAGGGCTTCTACCTCGGCAGGGTCTGATGCAGTTGAATGGGGCGTCGTGGAAGTCGCCCATCCTGGGTGCAAAAGACAATTGAGCTACGGACTCTCATGGCTCCTGACAGACTAAACTTACGCTTGGTGGCAGACAAAAGTGCGGATGTCCTGGGCCGATGGTGAGCTGTCCGGGCTGGACTTACTATGCGGGGCAGAGGCCATGCAGAATAGGCACGACGAGTAGCAGCACGCACTGCCGCACCTGTCGCTGCTTTTCCAATTCTGTTCTGGGCAAGTTTCGCGAGCATGGTGCTAATTGTTTTCGCCAGCGTAGGGCAGGCGTCTGCGATCCTAGCTCACTTTTTTAGACGACTGGGTCCCGGCAAGTTCCGTCCTGCCTAATTGGCGTGGCAAGGTGGGCGCCTACCAAAACTTGTCCTCTGGCGGACGACCTCACCTTGCTGCTCGCTGGCCACCGCAGCCCCGATAAAACAAGCCGTGCAGGTTTATTATTTTCTGTATCTTGCTCACTATGGATCCCCAGAGCTCATCGCAAGGCTCGGACACGTCTGATGTCCTGCGCAATGCCACGTTCACGCACACAGACGGCCGAGCACCGTCGACGGAGGCGGTCACCTCTTCTGACCTTCTCCTCGGGGCGTATGATCCCACCAAACTACATCCATTGGCAGGCCTCGAGGACAAGCTAGACTACCTGCTATTGGAAGACGACAAAGTCAGTGATCTGCCCGGTGCGGGGACCGCCATTCCCTCGCGAGGCTGGAGTGATGACCTTTCATACGGTACCGGCACTATGTATCTCAGCGGTTCGTACCTCGTTCCATTCTCCACATATCAGTCTTTGCTCTCTCTGACGCTTTCCAATTTGATACCGCCGACTTGGTTCTCCCACACGTTATCGCCTGCTCTTGTCTTATTGTCTTTCGTCCATCACATGTTCCTCTTCGTCCTCACCAGGCCTCGCCCTCGGTGGACTTTGGGGGCTGCGTGAAGGCTCGCGAAAGCAGCTGGCTGTCTCCAATTCAAGACTGCGGATCAATGCAATCCTGAACTCAGTGACACGAAGAGGCACATTCGTTGGCAATTCGGCGGGTGTACTAGGTAAGCCTCACCAATCCGGCACCCGTCCTTTTTGTTCTCAACCTACTCGCCTCTTCTAGCGCTGGTGTATAACGGGATAAACTCCTCGATAGATGCCATGCGTGGCAGACATGACACGCTGGGTAGCGTAGCGGCAGGCGGATTGACGGGTTTGCTCTTCAAATCAACGGGTGCGTCATCTTACCACTTTTCTTCCTAGCATTAGGCTAATATGATCCACCGCATTCCCTGTTCGTTAGCGGGAGTCCGGCCTGCGTTAGTAGCAGCCACACTTATGTCTGGGTTTGCGGGAGCTTGGAGTTATGTCAAGCGGAGTGTTTAGTACGTCAGCATGTAGATCCATATAATTCACCTTAATTCCCCACTCTTGTAAGTTTCGTTAGACTTCCGATCTTGTGCTAGATGCGATACCCATCAACATTTTGACAAGGTTGTGTATCAAATTACTTTCCGTTAAGATGGAGCCGACGGTTGGGAAATCCGACATCTGAAAGCCGGGATCTTTCCAGCTCACATTGCCCCATCAGCAAGCTACCAGCCATAAACTCAGGCCTGGTGTTTTCGTATAAAATTGGCCCGCTCCGCACTAGTAGCTTGCTGTACCTGAAGAATTTTCGCACCGAAGCTGTACCTCTCGTACGGTTTTGTTCTCCAGGATGACAATGGCAGGGGACATCCTGCGCTGTCCTCCGCCGCTCTCCAACAACCAAGCTGTAGTCGACGGACAGCCTGCGGAGTACGGTAGCCTCGTGATCAAGAGACGAACACGCCGTCTTCCGACAGCTCGAGCTAAGTCTGTAAGTGCCGCGAAGGTTTAGTTTGGCGTTCGATAAATCTTGAACTTAATTGTCCGCGTTGTCATAGCATCGCCCCGCGTATGCACTCTCCATTCCGTCGACTCGCCGGTTCGGGCTCAGTCCTCATGCACCACCGAGGGACTACCTTTTGTCATCATATGTCGTACGTGCTAGGTCCGCCGCTCAGTTTCATGCCAGCGATCCCAGTAGTGGTGGTGGAAGTAAGGCTGAGTTCGGGTACCAACGGACGCGAAGCCCACCAAGCCGCAGTGTACCGCAATGGCAAAACCCAGCGACGTCTCTGTTCTCCTCCGGCCTGCCTCGCTTGCATTTGCCCGCGGAGTTGCCCAAGACTGGAGACAGGTAAGGTTTATTTATTCCACTCAACGCACGCGACGTGTCCCTCAACATCGGCGATGGAGATTGTATCGTCTGGAGATCGTACAGCACCCACTGAAGGCCGCCGAGTTCGGGTCATCGCCACTCACCAGATTACCTTTGGCACCACCTCTGATCGCCCAGCTGCACTATCGGGATCGCAGCACTCCCGACGACATGGAGTGCGTCAACGTGCCCCCTTCCACCTAATCTTGAAATTGATCTAACTATCTGCTCGCCTGCGATTTCTAGTGGAAACGATTTCCCGTTCCTGATCGCCCATATAGCCCTGTACAACGACAACGGTTCCTCCCCCGTAGATATCATTGGGCCAGGTGGGCAGACCCCTTCCCAACAGAGACTGTACGGCAACCTTGTGGCCTCGCCGCAAACCTTGCGTAATCTTCAGGGACGCCTTGGTGTTTATTTTCTATTCCCGGACGTGAGCATTCGATGGAGTGGCCGCTTTACACTCAGCGTCACGCTCATGCGAATCCCCAGGTATGGTCCCAACGATGAGTGTACTTATACACGCTGACTACGCCTTTCGTACTCTGCCCTGCGCTGCGCGCGCACGTACAGAATTGATCCGACTCGTAGTCCAGTGAATATCGCCGAACAGGGCGTCATCCTCGCCCAAGCGCGGACTCACGCGTTTGACGTGTACCCTCGTGAACAGTATGTTGCACCCGGTGAGTACTCAGAACGCAGTCGCTGGCTCTATTGAACACACCTCATATTCTCCATTTTGCTGCATTTTTTCCTTCTAGCCCAGACGCCACTCACACAATACTTCCTGCAACAGGGAGTCCGAATGTACGCCTTTGCCTATAATTATTCCGCTCGGGAAGTGCGTCGCTGAGAACTGTACTGCCCTCAAGGACTAGCGCACGATTGCCGCATTCACATTCCTAGAGACGAGAGACCCTAATTCGTTTTTCTACCACTTCGTCCTCGTCGATCGCCACCACAGTATTCGATCATTCCGTTTTTTGCCTCCGCTGTTTGGCGGAAAGAAACACTCCGTTATCCGTTATTCAACGTTAATCTTTCTTGTTTCACCTTGTTCGTGTCTGTGCTTGTAGACCTTTCGCACTTTATCTCTTGACGTGTGTTCGAACCATTGTGTACGAGTTTAGTTCCGCATTTGGATGATTTCGATCTTGTATTTTTATTCCTATTCTTGTGCCAGTTCTCCTCGTTGTCCCGTTGGAAGTACTTGTACATGTTTGACGACCTTGTAACGACCCATTCACGCCTTTCGCCCTCGCGCTTTCTCACTACGTGCACTTACTTTTGGAATTGTTTTGTTGCCCGTATGATGATGGACGCTCGATCTGCGATCGGGCCGACGACACATCGAACCCCACACATCCGGTATGAATTCTCATTTCATGAACGGAAGACGTTTGCTCGATCATGCAGTACTCCGTGTCCGCAATGGTTTGTCAGGGTCTACACACTTACCAGACAGCCTTTCCGCGAGATGTGCACGCATCGTCTTCGTGTACAGAAATGTGCAGACGAAGCATGGGTTTATGGCATAGTAACGTGCGGAATGCCACGGAAAACAAACAAACGGCATGCAAACGGCTGAGTAACTTCGAGACGTATCACAGCGATACGCATGGTCCGACAAGCCTCGTGGCGGTGTAAGTACTTACTGCGCGACGTAGAACTAACCTGAGGCTGTCCGAGCTTTGAGAGCAATTTTTGCCTGTACGGCTGAGTACTGCGTAGAGGCACTGAGCTACACAGCTTGACGAAGAACGATGGTTCTGGACTGAAGTTGGAGGCCACCGCCTGCCTAATCGGGATGCCCCGCGTCGGCCACGTGCCGATGCCGGCTCGGCAGCACCCGTCATATAACCGCCTGCGGAGACCGTCCAGTCCTCTTCCTCCTCCTTCCCTCGTCCATCGTCCTTTATCTCATCCTCGTCGTCTTCGACATCTAGCTCACCATGAACAACGACTACTACGGTCATCAGCAGACTCAGCAGTACTATCCTCCCCAAGGTATGTCTTTCCCTTCAGAATTTACACTCGTGAGACGCAGTTTATTGAACGAATCTTCTGTTCTGGCTTTATAGGTCCTCCCCCTGGGCAGGGTGGTTACTACCCACAGCAGCCTCAACAGGCGTACGGCGGTCAGCCATACGGCGGGCAGTACCAGGCCCAACCCCCTCCGCAAACTGTCTATGTGTATGTGTGATTCCTATTTGATGCATCTCAAATCTACTCACGCCCACCTCGCCGGTCGCATGCATACAGCCAACAACAACCACAGCAGGATAGCGGAGGAGGAGGATGCTGCGCATGTCTTGCCGGAGCTTGCTTGTGTTGCTGTGCAGAAGGTACGTAGTTACAGCCTGCCCTCCCTCCCACCCTTGTTTCCTACCTTCCATGATCGCATCTTGCATCTTGCTGACCTGTGTTCCCCGTGCCCTTTTCATATAGAAATCTGCTGTGACTGCCTATTCTAATGTTATGCTCTCACGTCGATACCGTTCTGCCCCGACCACACCATCTATCTAATGCCACCAAATCAAGCAAAGTGCAGCCTCTATAATTAGAAGACGGCCAGGGCAGCACGAGTTCGTTGCTACAAGATGTAGGCCTCTCAGGACGGATCATTTCCTTCTTCTATCTCGCGTCTTCAGGGATACACTACATTTACACTTTATGTACTCTTTCCTTACTTTTTTCCAATACCTCATCCTATTGTAACATCATTTTTGACATCTCGACGGATGGTCGGCGACCGCTGGCATGGTGTCATCATAATCTGCCTCGCCGAGCGGAGATAAGGTGTGTCTTGTCCATCATCGCAAACCACAAATTGCATTAGCAGTCCCCAGCAGGGCGCCATAAAGATATATAGAATCGTGTCGAGAGAGCTATCTAAGACCATTACGTGCGCTCTACTAGTGCTTGGGGGTAGGAGGGTTGTACACTGCCGGCGCCAGCGAATTAATAACGCGGATGAATGCATGAACACAGAACTAGACTCACGAATCTTCCTGCTCTTAATGTACGACCACTTGTAACGCTTGACGTACAGGGAGATGGCAGTGAGAGCCGAGAACAGAATAACGGCCTTGATACCGGCCTTCTTGCGCTCGTCGTGCTCGGGTTCGGCCGCCCAGTTAAGGAACGTAACCACGTCCTTGGCCATTTGGGAAGTCGTGGCAGGGGTACCATCGTCAAACTCGACGAGACCGTCGAAGAGAACACGGGCCATGGAGATGGCGTTACCAGGGAAGTAAGCATTGTAGTTCATGCCCTCACGGATTTCGAAACCAGCCGGGGGGTCGGTGTAGCCAGTCAGGAGGGAGAAGATGTAATCCTGTAGAGTAAAAAAGGCAGCGCTAGGTTAGTCACTTTAAAATAAGCTATATCGACACGAAGGCACGCACAGGTCCACCATGGCGAGCCTTGACAATTAAGCTCAAGTCGGGAGGGAGGGCACCTCCATTGCTGGCACGGGCAGCCTCTTCATTGGGGTAAGGAGGGGGCATATAATCCGAGAGCTTTCCAGGACGCTGGAACATCTCTCCCTGATCGTTGGGACCATCCTCGTATTCGACCTCCTCGGCCAAAGCCTTGACCTCATCCACAGTGTGCGAGACGCCGACAAGGTTACGCCAAGCGATACGGTCAAGCGAGTGACAAGCAGCGCATACTTCACGGTATACTTGGTATCCACGACGGATACTAAACGAGTGGGGAATTGCGGGAATTAGTTTATGGACAGTGACATGGCGCTCCGAGAGGGGCCTTAGGAGGAGACGCACCTGGCATGGTCGAAAGAGTCGAACCAGCCCTTGTGTGGCCAAGGGTATGCTGCAGGGTGGAGACCCTCTTCTGCGGGAGAGTTTGCGTGCACCTCTGGGAGGAAGGGCAGGGAGCCGTAGAGGTGTGCGTACCAGGCGACGGAACCAACGGTTGCGAGCGTCGCCGACGCAAGAGTTGCACGCGAGTTCAGGAACGTCTGTCAAGGACGTGCAGACTTGGTTAGTAACGTTTTCGAATAGATAATTGAACGTCAAACGCACCTGGAAGCCAGAAGAGGAGCCCGACGTTGTCGAGGCGAACCGCGCACGCTAGATATTAGAATTGTGAGCTGTGGGACGAGCAGAATGCGTCGGTCAGCGTCGCACTCACCACAGCGTTTGTCGGGCCACCGACGCTACGGGCTGCGGTCTTCAGGGCAGCGGTGGGCAGCCTGGAGAGCATTTTGGACGAGGAGGAGGATACAACCGGATTTTGGTGGTAAAGAACGGAGGGTAAGTGTAACAAGTCACACCCGTCACACTAGCCTATGTCGGCGGGTGAACACGGAGGAACTCTCCAATCACAGCCCGCGCGTTACAAAAATGGCAAGTATAATCGCTCGAGTCCTAGAAAATTCAAGTAAATACATGAGCAGCATATAACATATTCTGGTACTAGTTCTGTGGTAATATCGCTATATTTTTTCTTTCTGAGCTGCTTAAAACGAGACGTAAGAGTTGTTGTGACCGTTACGTGACCAGACGATCAAATACGTGGGAACGTCTACTATATATGGCTGCATCAGGACCAGGTCGTCTTCGCTGCTCTCGCTCTCGTCCAGACCTCGCAGCTCAACCATCTCCATCTCCCTCCAAGTCAATAATATCGTTAGAAGTACTCAAACACTACACAAAGCAGAAATGTCCTCGGAAAGTTGGCCCCCTCAGCTCAAGTACGTCTTACCAGCCATCTCATTTCACCCACGCAACAGCACAGAGATACTGAATCTATCCCATCCTTGCGTAGGGAATGGGTAGCACGATGTCTTGGACAGATGACCGATAGCAATAGAGAAGAGGCTCAGGCAGAATTAAGGAAAGTAATATCTGACTCCTTCCTTCACAAGACTCTTTGGACCACGGATTGGAATGGTGTGCAGCTGCAAAGGTGTGTCAACCCATTTCTCATCATCTGGAAAGCTGACTTAATTTGTTTCGCGTTCAAGTTTATTACCGAAGCCCCCGCCGACGCTCAATAGCTTCAATACACTCAAGCGAAAACAGTAAGTCATTCACCATCTATATTTACGTCTTCTCACCCGTCACTTCAAGCAATGATCCTACGGCGACATGGGGCGCAAACAGCAACAATAACACAGTGAGCAAGAAGCAAAAGAAAATCTCAATCGGAAAACACACCGCGGCTCGTGTATTTGACCCGAATGACCAAGCCGCACTGAGCCGTAGGGCGGCACGTTTCCAGCGCGAGCACGAGATTGAACGGCAAAAGCAGCTTCACTCTTCCTCGTCATTACAGTTTCATCCGCCATCGCAGTATCAGCATAGCAGGACAGCGACGCCAGGCGCATTTGGCGCTGACGATCCAGAAGCAAATCCTGTATGTCTGACACAAAGTTTATCTCGCTGATTTTTATCCTAATACTCTTGCAGGATGTGCCGAACTGGGATCGCTTCACGATTGTAGGGACATGCCAAGATAGATTCAAGGATTACCTGCGTCTCACATCCGTACGCACATTCTTACAATATTATCGTCCTCTCTACTAACGATACGCTTAGGAGCCTAAACCAGAACAGATACGCCCCCTCGAAGTTCTTAAAGAGACGCTTACAGAACTGAAGAAGCGATGGCGAGAGAAGGCTAACTACAGCTGGATATGTTCGCAGTTCAAGAGTCTAAGACAAGATCTCACTGTGAGTGGTAATTCCTCGTACGTTCACGGACAGCTGAGGTCGGTATCGCTGTCATTTGTTTGCTCGTGACAAATAGGTACAGCGGATAAAGAATGATTTCACGGTTACCGTGTACGAGATCCATGCGCGGATGGCTCTAGAGGTCGTGAGTGCCATACTACCTAATCTGCGCCTTGCACGATGCTCAAGGAGTCACAGGGTGACCTCGTGGAGTACAACCAATGCCAATCGATGCTCAAAGGTCTCTACGATCTTGGCATCCAAGGCAAAGAGGAGGAATTCACCGCATACCGCATCCTCATGCTCATCCACGGACGAAATAGATCCGGTACGTCGTTTCTTCCTTGGCATAACCCATCTGACCCATCTCTGCCCTATTCACGCGGCGCAATAGACTTGAATCTTTATGTAGGTCAGCTAACACCCAAACAGAAATCAGACTCCGCGGTGAAGCATGCGTTGGCTGTGCAACGTGCGCTCTCGACAGGCAATTACCATGCTCTGTTCGACTTGTATCTCAACGCGCCGAATATGGGGGCGTATATCATGGACCATTTCATTAATCGGGAGCGTGTTCGGGCTCTTTTGGTTATCACGAAGGCGTAAGTACCACCCGCTCCGTCTTTGATCTCAAGTCTAACACATCTCTTCTTCATTCGATAGGTACAAAACCATCTCCCTAGCCTTTCTCGAGAAAGAACTCGGTTTCGACTCTCTCATCCAGGCCCGCGAGTTTCTACAGGAGCACAACGCTGCGTTCTTCCAAAACCCAAATCACCCCGATACGGAACTCGTTCTGGATTGTAGGCCTACGCAAGGAACACTTATGGCGACCTACGAGGAGAAGTACAGGAAGATACAGATCAAGGGCGCTGTTTAGTCGCCGGACTCCTCCAGAGGTTATCTGGATTGTCTTCCTCAAGACGACCGTTGATCCACGCGTACGGTCTGCTGTCTGAAGTCCCCGATTCCGGCAACTCACCAGTAACGTGGCCGAACGATCCGGATAATATCTATGGGTGGATGTGAAACTTCCTACACAACGCTTCCATTTCCCTCGACCTAACTGCGTCTTGGTACCTACATGCATGTTCCCTCGTCGTGGTTTCCCTGGATTCCTTCCTCCATATAAACGACTCACCATCATTTACAGCCAAGTGGCGTCCATACCGATGTGGCGCCAAGGAGACGGGAGGGGACATGCAGGGAGATGTGACGGCTGTGGGGAGAGAGAAGTGTGTGCGTCGGTGAGAGGTGCGGCTTGGCTTTCGTAAGTGCTTGGGAGTTGTGGGTGGTGTATCCATAGCAGTGTCTTTCTATGTGTCGTGTCTTGAATAGAAACTTGTTTCACTGCAATATTGTTAGCAGGACGCGAATCGGTAATGGGTATGCGAGGTAAATCGAATTCCTAGAAGACGGCAATATTTGAGAGCCTGCGACTCTGAGGCACTAGTTGGCTAGCTATTGTGCGTATATACACCTGTCTTTCAGTGTGCAGTCTGATGCCTCTGCTTCTGAGTTTATTATGACCATGTTCACGATATCATACACCGTGATAGATTTAGCCGCGCTCAGACACCCGTCTCAAAGGCGCCCTCTATTCCTTTGACTCAAGTCGCTACTCGCATGCATCTCTACGTTGACCACTCACTCTCACAATCTCACCGCTCATGTCTCTCATAGCACCCAATAACAGACCAAGGGGAGGCGGGCAAGGAAAGGGCGGTCCACGACGTCAACAAAACAATAAATTGTACTCTCACCCGCTTCCTCTCCTCTTGGTCCCTCCACCGCGAACAAGAACTTCCCTAGTCACCTCTCGCGTCCTAGGACTCTGTGGCTTCTCAAGTATAACTGTGGAGAATCCGCACTGCGAAGGTGTACTTGATCGCGCGACGAAAAGCGTATGGGTAACGAACAAGAAGGATGCGATGATACTCTGGAGACGGGGATTCTTTGGCAAGGGAGACTTGTCAAGGAGCGAGCCGTCGTGGTACACTCGTCAAGTGAATGCCCGTAAGGAGGCTGCTGCTTCTGGTGGAAAATGTGCGTTTGACGGTCCATTTAGCTGTGTTAGTACGATTGACCTCACGCTAGCTTTGACCTCTGAAGAGATACGCGAGAAACGGCGGGCGGAGAGGAAACAGTTTAAGCTTGATCGGGCACGCGCGTTGGCGCAAGCTGCTGAAGAAGCTGAAAATGCTTTCAAAGAGGGGAGACAGGCGAATGTGGTGGCTATTCCGTCTGGTGCTACCTGGAAGCCACAGCAATCTTCTGTAGCGGAGCACGTCCAGGCTGTACCAGAGGCTTTTCCGGAAGATGAAGATGAGGAGGCGAAGGAAGAAGAACCTCTGGAGGACGTCGAGCATCTACAACTTACTCTCCAGGAAGCCTTCTTTTTGATATGGAACTTTGACTGTTTGACGGTCTTTGATCCTTCATTGGTACGTCCTATCCTCCGTCCTTTTCCTCTTTTATACGTGGACCATTCTCTCATTACATACCTTCGCATGTTTTTAGGACGAAGCCCTCACCCTTGAACAGATATGGGATGCCTGCCAAGAGGCACATTGGCCTTCACTGCCTCCTTCCTCCCTTGATGCCCTATACGCATACGCAGGCCGCTTCGACAACCCTTTTCTCGTCAACTACATCGCCTATCACCACTATCGCTCTCTTGGCTGGGTAGTCAAGGGCGGCATCAAGTTCTGCGTGGACTTGCTGCTCTACAAGAGGGGACCAGTATTCCAGCACGCCGAGTGAGTCCCTGTGCTTACTCTTCCGCTTTCCAAACGACTGGAGTGCTTATCGTGTGACGTAGATTCGCTATAGTAGTCATACCAGTCTACGAAGATCCTGAGGACAAGGCATCTTCGCCCTATCAGCTAAATAACGCAGAGCCGTTTACCTGGTCTTGGTTGAGCACGATCAACCGTGTCAATGCGCAGGTCCAAAAGGCAGGTTCTTCCTTTCTTCGTCGTACTCGTATGCTGACAGCAATCTTTGGTTGTGGTGTAGACATTGATATTGACGTATGTCACTATACCCGCACGCTCACGCGTAGACACGGCGCTGCTAAATTCGCCGGCGTGTTTGGCGCATTATTCGGTGCGGGACGTTGTCCTGAGGAGATTTATCCCTGCGAGGATGCGGGATTAGGGGGTGGTGTATGATATATGAAGGTTGGGCACAGAGTATGGGTTAGAAACGCACGAACGGAGTTGGTTATACGCATTATCTTGTATCATAACTTCATATCGCAACCCGCAAAAGATTAATATAATCCGAGCACAGATCCTTTTTACTGTCAACGGTGCATGCACTTGGTAAGAATAATCCTCTCAAGAGTTTACCGAATTAGATTTTTTCTTTCCGAGCAGACGAGCAGATTAAAAACATACTAAAGATTGAAGTTGATACTATACACCCAATTGCGTACTCGTGTAGTCTAAGATATACATATGCATGGAAAGCCCCATAAATTCATTAAGCAGCCGTCTCCCTCCACTCACCCTCACCACCTGCACGATCCCACCAGGTCATGCCAGACTCTGTCGGCGCAATGTATCCCGCACGGATGACGAAGTCACCAAAGTGCTCTCCATCTTGTCGTTCCAATGCGTAACGTTTGATCATGGGTTTGAGGATGGCAAGGATCTCGGGCTCGGTGACAGCATCTACGGAAGGAGGGCAAAACTGTCAGTACTTGTACCACGGAATGCTGCGCGAGCTGACTTACCTCGATAGATTTTGTTCAGCCGTTGGCCGTGGTAGCCTCCGCCAAGAAGCATCATATAAGATCCTGGAGCCTTGCCCACGAATGCGATTTCTGTGAAAAGGCAGTTAGACCGACTTGAGTTGTGGGTAAGGTGAAGATGGCAACAAACCTGCAAGATACGGTCGTGCACAGCCATTCGGGCATCCAGTCATGCGCATAACGATGGAGTCATTCCGCAGACCATTGTCCTCGCAGATCTTCTCAACCTTGTCGATGAGGATGGGCAGATACTACAGTGCCTGTCAGAAAATGATGACGACTAGAACGCGTTAAACGACTTACTCTCTCGGACTCCGCCATCGCCAACCCACACGTCGGGAACGCAACGCACGCCGAACTCGACAATCTCAATGCACTCTGGTTCAAGTTATCCAACTTGTACTTCTTCAGAAGGTCCTTGATCTGAGGCACATCCTCTTCGGCAATGTCGCTAATGATCAAGTGCTGGTTCGTCGTGAGTCGGAACTGGCCCTTGTGGATCTTGGCGATCTCGCGGATACCCGTCTTGAAGTCGCCGTTTGGCTCGTCTTGGACGCGGCCGTTCTCAATGAAGCAGGAGAAGTGGTGACGGCCGTCGTCGCCCTTGATCCAGCCGAAGTCGTCGATGTTACGGTCGAAGAAGTAGGGGCGGGCAGGCGCGAGTTTGTAGCCAAGGAGCTTCTCGACTTCTCCCTTGAACACGTCAAGACCCATACGATCGATGGTGTACTTGAGACGAGCATTCTAGAAGATAAATGCGGTCAGCGGGCTTCCTTGACGGATGTTTTGCGAGCTTATATACCTTGCGGCTAGAGGATGAGGGCGATTAGTTAACCCACGATCCGCGAATATGTGAATATAAACTCACTCAGCACGGTTGCCGTTGTCTCTCTGTACCAACATGATCTTCTCAGTGACTTCGCAGCCTTGTGCCACAGTACAGAAACCGATAACTGTGCCAGCGCGAGGGTACGTCTTCTTGTTGCCGTGAGTTACACCCATGCCTCCACCGATAGAGACGTTGAACCCAGCGAGCTCGCCCTGCTCATCGGTGATGGCAATGAAACCAACGTCATTGGCGAAGACGTCAACGTCGTTGAGTGGTGGGACAGCAACAGCGACTTTGAACTGCAGATTATATGAGCAACTAAAATGAAGAAACTCTCGAACGAATAAATCACTGACCTTTCTCGGCAAGTAGAACTCTCCGTAGAGCGGCTCCACGTCCTTTACCGCTTCTCCCGCTACCAACTTCTTATCCAGCCAAATTTCATGGTACGCCGTCGTTCTCGGGATGAGATGTGCGCTGACCGCCTTCGCGAAATCCCAGGTCTGCTGGTGAAGCTTCGAGCGACTGGGAAGGGCCGTCGCGATAACGTTCCTGTTCACGTCACCACACGCTGCAAGGGTGTCCAAGAGTGCACGGTTAATGTCCTGGATGGCCTTCTTCAGATGACGCTTGATGACGCCGTGGAACTGGAACGTCTGGCGAGTTGTGATCTTCAGAGTGCCGTTCCCGTGTTCATCGGCAATTTGGTCCATGACGAGCCACTGCTCGGGGGTACACACGCCTCCCGGCATGCGAACACGGATCATGAACGAGTACGCCGGCTCAACACCCTGCGTCTGCCTCTCGTCACGAATGTCGCGATCGTCCTGCTGGTAGATACCGTGGAACTTTGTGAGCTGAGTGTCGGATGCAGCTAGGGCACCAGTGGTTGTATCCTCGAGACCTTCCGCAATTGTACCACGGAGATAGCCAGAGGCAGCTTTGATGTGCTCGTTGGTGATAGGCTCCGGCTCGGCTTCGTGAACTTCGACAGCGTCGACACCCAGAACCTTCCAGACGAGAGGCTCCCAGACCTTATAGCCAGTCTCGGGACCGTCGGCATCCTGATCGTCTCCTAGACCAATGTCCGCGACACGTCCACCACCGAGCTGGGCAAGGCGAGCATCGAGATCTTTACCGGCCTTGTTGTAATAGTGGGCGTCCTCAGCGCGAGGCCAGTAGTGGCTGTCTCCCATACCGAAGACGGTGAACTTAAGCTTGTCGAAGAGTTTCTCACCGCGAGTGGCAGCAGCGTTGAGGGTCTTGAGGAAGGTTCGTCCGTTCTGAGGGAACTCGCCCTGTCCCGCAACAGAAGTTACGAACACAACGTACTCCTCCTTCTGCAAGTCCTCGATCGAGATGCTGTCCATGGTAGCCACCGTCGTTGACAATCCCCGCATCTTTCCTCGTGTAGCGAGACGACGAGCAACCTTCTCCGCCTTGCCTCCGTCAGACGCGTACAACACCAGAAGAGGAGGAGCATCGATGGCAGTGAGCAGCTCCTGGTACGCCTGTTGAGCCTTCTTCCTCCTCGCCTCCTTCACATTCTCACCAAGACTCCCAACGATCTCCGACGCTAACTGAGGTTTCGACCGGACCAGCTGAGAAAGGTGATTCTGTCGATCTAGGAACTGCTGCAAATCATTCTTCACGGCGTCTGAGTCCAACACGAATGGCTCCTGTCCCTTCTCCTCCTTCGACGGATCCCAACGGTAGAGGGGCCAGTACCCGGCGTCCACAGCCAATTTCGTCTCCTTCAACACCTCCAGAGCAGGCGCATCCTCGTTCTTGTACGGCAAGTACGCGAGAACGACCGAGGGGCCATCGAACTTGTCCGCCTCCACGAGCGCCTGAAGCACCTGGGCGTAAGACGAGAAGACAGCGACACTAGCGACGTAAACGTCTCCGTGATTCATCGCATAGAGGCCGACGTCTTGCTTGCGGCGCGAAGGGTCAGCAACGTTACGAGTAGAGTAGGGGATCGTATCCAGGACGAGGACATTCACGTTGAGGCGAGATGCGATGGCATGGTGCAAACCAGAGGCACCGAGGTCGTAACTCCATGCATCTGAGCCAACGATCCAGCGCGAGAGGGAAGGGAAGTGAGCTTGGAGAGACAGAATACGTGCGACCAGAGGGTTTTTGTTGTCCTCCGTCTTCAGTGCCTCGACGATCAATTCACCGAGTTGGGAGCTCTTCGTAGCGTCATCTTTAGCCAGAAGCCATTTGCTGAGGAGCTGGTGCAGTTCAGGAGAGACACCATAGCTCTGTAGCAAATCCTTCACGGCGTCAACGAGCTCGTTCCTGTGCTCAAGGTCCCCACGGATACGCCCAAGCGCAAACTCGGGCGTTGTGGCCAGCTGACCCTGCGACGGTACGAGGTCCGGAGAGTTGGCGATCTCGAGCCGGTCGCCGAAGAGCTGAGAAAGGATTTTCAGATAAGATGACTCATGCTTGGGAACATGAGGAGGCTCTGCAGCCGTCTTCGTGGGGGCGGGTGAGAGACCGCCTAGACGCAGGCGAGTTGAGGGAGGCTCAGACGCGGCACGCTCAAGGAGCTTCGTGACGTCTAGTGGTTGAATGGAGGTGCCATCCTCGAGCACGGCGCTGTGGATTATTGGAATATTCTCGGAGTCGCGTTGTTGCACCGCACTGACGACCTCGAGGTACAACGGTGTCCACTTCGTAGACCATTTGCGCACTTGCTCGACGACGATGACTCTTGAGACGGAGTCGGGGATGTACCGAAGAAGTTCAGAGGAAGGGAGGGGGTTAAGAAGCGAGATATCGACAAAGGATACGCCGTCGACCTTGAAGTCGATGGTGGCCCGGCCCAGCGTGAAGATGACTGTGTGCGGGGAGGGTGCACCTTGCTCGATAAGAGGGCGCACAGGCCGTCTGAAGAAAGCAGCGACCGTGATAGCAGCGCCAAGATAGGATTGGTAGAGAGCAGGGGTGTATTCTTCTGAGGGGAGAACAGTACCGTTGACGATGGCATGACTCTCCTTGAGAAGGAAGGGTAGAACCTGATCCTCCTTTACTTCATCCACATCTTCCTCGACGTCTACGAAAGCGTGCACGACCGGCTTGCGCTCTAGACGTGCTAATCGCGAAGCGAGTAAGGCATTGTCGTGAGCTTGCTGGGCAGTGTGAGAGTAGAGGACGAAAGGGACGGAGGAGCGGAGAACAAGGACGTCGGTGAGGTCGTCCTGCACAGCGACATGAACGACTAGAGGAGAGTTTGCGAGGTCGTTGAGGTGAACGACAAGTCTGCTTAATAGCTGTGATTGAGCCGAGGTAGTATAGGAGACAAGGCCAGCCGAAGAGTGACGAGCGAGGGTTGATCCAGGGTCGGCACCAAATGGCAGAGAGAAGATTGGCTTAGAGTTTGTGCTCTGCTTCGTGAGAGTGTCATAGGAGGCGGCGAAGGAAGATGGTGCGGAGAGGGATGGCCTTGAGTCCACGAGGACGTCGGAGGCGAGGTAGGCGATCCTGGCAACCGCGGAGACAGACATCACTGCAGAATGAAGTCAACTTTTGTGAACATACGAAGACTAAGATAGAGAGTCTTTGTGGCAGGATCGTAATCCGCGCACTGCGATACGTCGACAGGGGCGGCACCCATAGGCACCCACAAGTGATATTTTAATCAAAAAGTCGAAATGCTTACCTAGTCGACCTCAGGTGTTGGGTGCAAGGAACTCGGCGTGGAGAGAGGGTGCATCCGCGCGAACGAGTATAAGAAATGATTTGGAATTCGGAATTCGGAGGTTCTCTCAGTGTTTTGCTCAGTCATGTCTCTGTAATTCTCCCAGATCACACACGAAACCGCAATCTGAACGCCATTTATTTGGCCCTGTTTGGTCCTTAAGTAATGCCATTGCCGCTTATGGCAACGAAGTCGCTCATGCACCGTGACCACCAGGCAGTAACCGGAACGCACAGTATACAGCTCAAATATACAGAACATGATGCAATGAGTAGGCCATAGCTCAAACATTCTCTCGACATACGGTGCTCGAGTGATCTCGATGGTAAGTATAACGTCTCGCTCGTTCGATCCGTGCATTTGGAATTGGATCACTCTGCTTTAACTCCGGCTTTGGCTTCAAGCAATGAGATAATCCAAGGATTCACGTCATATTTTTGAAGCTCGCTGACGGAAAGAGTCTCAGCACCGGAAACACGGCCAAGGCAGTCCTGGTGTTCCCGAGTTACAAACTGTCGTCTTATTCGCTACAAATGTCGTGAGTACTCACAGGTGACTGGCAGCGGCACTCGAACGGCTGGTCCATGCTCCATTCCGTGCTCGGGTAGAAAAATGTAACTTCAATACCCCCTGTCAGTCATATCACAATGAATTCAATCGCTGATCACATACTTTCGTCACCGACTTCAATTGCCTTGAGGGCTCGGACATACCATTCGGAGGGATCAGCTGACGTGAAATCCCAGAACGTGTTGGGTTCGCACGAGTGGTTTGCTAATACCCATCTCCCGGTTGGTTCTTCTTACACACGGCGAAGAACGGATGGTGATGTGCTCACCGTAAACGAGGTCAGAGTCGAGCTGCAGGTTGTCCTCCTGCGCGGGTCCACATTGAACCGTTTGGTATGTGCGTTCCGCTGACCTGACTCCTGTAATGGGAGCGAGAATGTCTCCAAAATCGAAGCGCTATGTGTGGGAAAGGTTATCGTCAGAAGTTTAGGAAAGGTACTATTACCAGCAACCTCATACCTTGGTGGCTCTCAGAGAGGTAGAGAATTCGCCAGTGCCGGTCACTGGTACGAAGAGATTTGGGTGGGTAGGAGCTTGTGCAGCCATATTGGGCACAGAATATTCAACAAAGCTTGGAGGTCGTCCATTTTGTTCTCTATATTTCAGTCGGGCAGCGATGACTCCCGTCGGTGAGGACGAGCGACGCCAAGATTATCAGATAAACACATGCCAGCGCTCCCTCGCACATCTCCGCGCGGACTTCAATTCTGACCTCGAACCTTATTTCCAACCTATCCACGGCGCCTCTCTCGAAATTGTCGCAGCCATCCTCAAGACCCGCCACCGCCGCCGCCGTCCTCGTCGACCCCACTCTTTTCGACAACCCCCTCATCATCAGCAATGGCCCCCACCAAGAAGTCCAAGGCTGCCAAGTCCACCGAGTCCATCGCGTCTCGTCTCGCCCTCGTCGTCAAGTCTGGCAAGTACGAGTTGGGCTACAAGTCTGCCTTGAAGCAGATGCGCAACGGAAAGGGTGAGCACCTTTCCTGAGCACTCTAATCCTCCGGGGGCTGGAGCGTGAGGCTGAGAAGGTCCCTTGTGCTGACTATCACCTTCTCTCTCTCTTTCCTTCCTTTTGTCAAACCACCCTGTACGGGATGTTTTGGAATTTTTTTGTCACTGTAGCCAAGCTGGTCTTGATCGCGGGCAACACCCCTCCTCTGCGCAAGTCTGAGCTTGAGTACTACGCCATGCTCTCCAAGACTACCGTCCACCACTTTGCTGGTACCAACGTTGCCCTTGGTACCGCTGCCGGAAAGCTCTTCCGCGTCGGGTATGTTTGCCATTCCGATTTATCTTTCAACTCGGATCTGACATAGATGTCTCCTAGTGTCATGACCATCCTCGACCAGGGTGACAGTGATCTCCTCACCGTCGCTGAGGCTGCTGCCGCATAAAAGGATGTTGGGTGTCCATTACTTTGCTTTGCTACCGAGGGTATATATTTGCATTTGCGACGACATCTGTATGACCACCACTATGACCATATACTATGGTCTATCCCGACTACTATATCCATACGACTGGAGTGATCATCGACTGAGTACTGTGTGCAACACCCGATTAAATATATGAAAAGTATAAAATCAAAGCAATGACGGCGACATCTCGATTATTGCCTTCGGTCCCTTTTCTGTGTAGTCCGCTTTTGAGACAAAATTCTTTCCGCTCGAGTCGTTGACGAATATTATCTGCATGCATAAAATGAGTACCTCACTCTTTCCTTAGCATCGAGCGTACCTTCGCTATGATGCTCGCACCGAGGAAACCAGCCAATCCATCCCCCTTTTCTCTGTACTCTGCGAAATAATCCGCGATCTTGAGCACCCGCACGCCCTTCGGCTGTACCTCGTTTTGTTGGTCTGCGGTGCTCAAGATGAAAGGCGCAAGTCGCGCCTGCAATGCCGCACCCAGTCCTACAAGTGCATGCAATCAACCACAGCTCAAGACCTCTCCACACCACATAATAGATACTCACCTTTGATATGACTTGTCAACTCGCCCGTGACGAACAGCCCCTGGTAAATATACTGCCTCGCGTCCACCTCCGTAAGACCAACCGCATGCCCCACCGCACTCTGCAACGGCAACACGCTCTGCTGTCCCCTCGTCTTCTTCGGTATCCCCGGTACACCCACCAACAAACCCGGATCGAAAAGCGGCTCACAGAACCGATGCCTCTCCTTCCCCAACGTTAGACTCTTCCCCTGGAACTCCATCGTCACTAGGTCGAGTGCCTCGATCTCCTTGGCGCGGGCCTGCTCTGCCGCGGACGCCTTCTGGTTCGCGCGTTTCTTGAGCGAAGACTCGATCACGGCTTTTTCTTTGCCGGCGACGACGACGGCGGCGATGTCGGTTATGCCTTCTTCGTCCAGGTCGGCCGCTTCGCCCTCTGCGAGCACTTTCACCAGGCCTTCTTTCCATATTTGTCGAGCGACTTCTACTAGTGTTTCGTGCAGCTTCTCGGGGGTTAGAGGGTTCTCTGGCGGGGAGAGGGTTGATACTACGGAAGAGTTGGACAAGAGGAGGTGCGCGAGGTAGTGCTCGCAGTCTCTTATACCGTAGTCCACGACCACGTGTGTGTTGTGCACCAGTAAGTTATCGTGTATGGGGTATACGTCCGTGTGTGTGTCGTCGATGTCGACTACGAGGCCGGAGAGATCTGTTCCGGATAGAGCAGCGTAGAATTGGGCGATGGGGCGTTCGAGGACGGAGAAGGCGGCGACGTTGAAGCGTTCGAAGAAGAGTTGGGAGAGCTGTTGGTAGGTGTCTCTGGAGAGTGAAGGGAAGAATGAGAGTAAGACGGGAGACTCCATCTGGATGCGACGGAGGTGTAGGAGGTTGAAGAGGACATGTTTCCTGTAGTTTATTCGTAGTGACATTCATTAGTTGGCGACAGAATGGGGAAAAGAGCGTGCGCACCATAGAGCCTCAGCCTGAATCCAGTTGCTCACATCTCCCTCCGAGAAAGGCCAGTAAACGTCGATCTCCTGACCAGCTGCGAGTGCATCGTCCAATTGGGCACCAACAAGGTAGTCGGTCACCTTCGCGTTCGGTTCCGGCAATTTTGAGGTCGAGGCAGAGGTCTCCCCTGCAGCATCCCCGTTTGTTTGCTGTGCATCTGTGCCGGCCGTTCTTCGCAGGCCAACGCGTGCAGTGAGTGTCTATTTGTCTAGTTCAGCCACCGAGGACACTTGGATGTTGGCGTAAGGACCTACCACGGAGGGAGTGCGCAGGAGGTCGTGCAGACCATGCCCAGCTCGAATTAGAGTCCTCCCTGTGTCGATAATAACGACCAAGGAGTCGCGGAAAGAGGCGGAGCTCATTTCGATTCTGTGGTTTGGTCGACCGTGACCGCAATTGCAAGACGCGTTTATATTTAGACGCCAGGAGAGCAAACCACTCAACTGCCACACTGGCGTTTATCGACTGTTACAGTTCCATCTCGCATTATTTATTCTCTTATACACTTTCTAATCTAACCTCACAATTATCTTCATCCGATATCATGTAAGCGAACCCAAGTACCTTACGGGAATACTAGAACGTCTCGGACCAGACTTGGGAAGTAACTCTTGAGCAGCACCTGCTCACCCTCGGCGCACGGCTCTACTACACCACCCTTGATCGTGGTCAACTCTACCCTCTCCACTCCGCCACTGACTGATCGAACCAACAGTTGTACGAACACTTGCCAGAAGTCGCCCGGTGGTGACTGCCACGGTGCTGCTGCCGGAGAGAAAGGATCTGCGGGCGAGCACAACAGAGACAGTCTAAGTGTTTTGACAGAGGGCGGAAGTGTTTGGAAAATAACTCGTTGGACACATCGTATCCTTTTAAAACTGATAGGGATGCGCCAGTACCCGTCCAAAACATTCGTTGCCGTGTGAGGGTGTATTTCGCCTTCATAAGGCATATGAACCGTGATGCCTATGTCGCGCAAGTTCACGGAAGCGTCGAAGGAGACGGTGTCCAGAGTACTCGGGAAGACTATAATCAATGTGCGACCAAGATCCAACGTATCAGCAGAACTCCATGGGGAATAACATCAACATGCTCACCATTGTCCCAAATAACACTATCGCCTGTCAAACATAGCTCACCCAACGAGAGGAATTCCAAAGTAGAGCCTATGCGTGCAAGCAGATGAGATAGTGACGCTACCTCGTCGGTAATGAGTTGGCGTAGATGAAGAGCATGAAGACAATGCGTCGGTAGATAGTCCAGAATGCGAAAGGGACTCGGATCCGCTGCGTCGCTGGCGATTGTCACAGTCCGTATAGGTGGACAAATGACGCCGTTGGCGGGACTGTCTTGAATCCAGAGCAACTTAAGGCTGAGAATGAGATGTCCAATATCCCCAAATAACGCGCAGGCGGAGTACAGTTGTGTCGACGAGATCCTGGGGTATGCGAAGGTTCCGTCAATGAAAAGTTTTGGTAAGCTGGAAAGGATTGGGCGTAGATTGCTCGTGTTCGCGTCAACGACTACTCCGAAGAGGCTGAGGTGCTGAAGACGTTTCAAAGGCCCGAGGATATGAACCAACTCCTCATAGGAGAAGGATCGTATCCCCGTGTTACTCAATTGTGGATGGTCCCCGCGCAACGACAACCTGCGAATACACGAAGGAATAGTACTCCTTCCCGAGAGGTAGGACACAATGTCTTCGGCGGACGTGACATATCGATAGAAAGACCGGTCTTTCCAGTCGTTCACATCTCGGATGGGGAAGGAACGTACGTCACGATCGCCTTCGCCGTGAAGTTTTTCACCGAAGACGAAGACGACAGATTTGAAGAGGTAGGGGTAGGATATGTACTCGAAGTCCTTGGAGACCAGCGCACACGCTTCAAGGGTTCTTCGCCAGCTGCTGCCCGGAGACGGTGGAAGGGCGTAGACCTGAGAAATGATACACTCGTAGAGCTCTAAGGGTAGAGCCACGGTATTGGTTTCCATCGATTGAATCAGATTCTACAACCAATGTAAGCTCTAGCGCATGTATCCGTCTGAGACAGCTTTACTTATGATCAGCGTAGTGCATGGAGGCAGGAGACAAGCTGATCGTGATCGGATCTGGCGTTCAAATGGACGAGCTACCGATTCGGGAAATATCTGTAATTTCACCTGCGGCCATCCTGCATGTACAGCGAAGGAAGGAACGTTAGCAAGCCGTACCCATAACTATGTATAAATACAAAATATCCAAACTAGATTGCTCTATAATATAAGTCATACCTGGAGAAACCCCATCGAACGTGCTCCGCGGACCACACGAACGACCTGGCCGTCGGGGCTCCGTCGGGACACCTTCCACAGCTTGCGCCTCCACTAAACTCAAACCTTGCTGCTCCACCACTTCCTTATCTTCCACCTTCTCATTACCACTCCCCACCATCGCGGTCCCTTCGCTGCCATTCAACGCCCTACAAAATACGAGTTCCGCTTATCAGTACTCTCCATATACGGGAGGCACACCCGGCAACTCACTTTTCTTTTAGTTCCACCCTCCACAGCATGCGATGCCGTGGCCGGCTTCGTCTCCATCGGCCTCCCGCTTTTAGAGCCTCGCGCGTGCAGAGGCTGCGGAAATAGTGCGGGGATAAGCGTAGTGGCCGGACGTGGGTCGGCCTCCCGTCGATGTTGGTGGTGGTGCACTGCGGCGATTAACCAGTTAGACTCGTGTTTTTGATCGTGGATATGAGGATGGGTGTGGATCAGCAGACATAATTATGTGCAACGGTCCAATGGGTGATGTATAGTATTACAACAATTTTCAGTGTGAACGAGCGAGGGTGGGTTTCTAAGGGTATATACCGTGCCATGGGATGCACAGGGCATATCTAGGACGTAGCTGGGAAATGATAGATCCTTACGCTTTCTTCTTGCTCTCCAAGGCTTCCTTCAGAGACTCCTTCAGGGCGTTGATGACCGTATCGATATCTCCACGGGACTTGTCCACGACGGTCGTTCCCATGTGGCTATTATCAGCAGCCTGTAAGTAAGGGTGCACGATTGAATAACTGAATAGAAATGTGAACGTACCCGATACGGAAGTACTTATCTGAACATAGATACGACAGAATTAGTATTGCGGATCTCCTCCTTTTGAGGAAAGAAATTATGGCGTACCCTTGTTGTCCTTGTGAATTCCACCTGTAATGACGACTTGCTTCTGTGACAGTCTAGGGACGAGATCTGCAACACCAAGTCCCTCCGGCAAGTAGATCTACGACATAATTGAAGTCATAAGTGATCGGTAACTAAACCCACTTGGAGATTAGATAACGGAACGGAAGACGTACCGCGCTCAACCCATTAGCGGCGTAATACTCGTCTGTAGGCACAAGTTTCAGGCCCAGATCCTTCGCGGCCTGTCTGATTCTCTGTGCGGCCTCCTTGTGAAGCTGGAATCGCTCTTGCAAAGAGACACCAGAACGGAGAATTTGAGTGAGTGAGGCGTGATAAGCGCGGATAAGGTTGACCGGAGGTGTTGCGAAGTAAGCAGGGGTGCCAGCTTCGTAGGCCTTCATGATAGGGAGCCATCTGCGAAAGAGATGTTAGAATGAGATGGCATGCGTAGAGAATGCAACTGACCTCTTCCAGCTAGTGTAGAAGCCAGCGATGGGTGCTTTGCGGTTCTCAACGACTTTGAGGGCTTTCTGGCTTGCAACGACGATACTCAAACCAGGAGGAGCACCGAGACCCTTCTGGCTGGCACCAATGACCACATCGATGTTCCAGTCATCGAATCGGATCTCTTCACTCGCGACTGAGCAAACACCGTCCAAGAATACCTATCATACTTGTCAGCACTACAGTATGACGTGCCTCTAACTCGAGTGGAATTACTAGTGACTCTGGGGACAACCGCTTGACGGTTTCACCAATCGCCTTGGCATCTGCTAGGACTGCAGTGGAGGTGTCTACATGTGTGAAGGCAACTGCCTTGTACTTCTTCCCAGACTTAAGGGCTTGTTCAAGTTCTGCTTGAGTTGCGGATTTGCCAAAGTCTGCGCGAATCTCATCGACCTCTGCGCCATATGCACGCAAGCTATGGAATATCACGTCAACGTCGCTCCAAGATGGAGGGAAGATAAACTAGACATACCAGTCGGCAAAGCTGTCGCCGAAGTATCCACTGTTCAGCAGAAGTACAGATTCACCAGGCTCAATCAAGTTGGCAGCGGCCTAGGACGTCCATGATTAGTTACGTTAATGCCTTACACGAGAAGATAGAAGCATACCTGATCCCATCCAAGTGTACCAGACCCGGCGATCAGGAATGGCTGACCGGTTGTGGTATACACGACCTCTCTAAATGCGTTGCATGTCATGAGCGGAGGTAAGAGCGGAGACTCGAGTGCCGTACCTTGTAAGGCGGATAGCGTCGCCAAAGAAGGGAATGAAGTCGGGCGAGGTGTGGCCCAGTGGTGGCGTTGCGTTTGCGTACAATACCTGTGACGTTGAGTGAGAAGGGAACTATGCAGTTGAATTGGGGTGTATGTACCTCATCGGTGACCTCGATTGGACCGGGGATGCTGGGACATGATTAGCTTACTCGTTCAACTCCAAGACGGTTGGTCACATACACTAGGAGCCTACAAGCCCATCCATTTTAATCAGCAAGAATTCTCTACGACAATCTCGAGTATAACGCACTTGTGGCTTTCCTGCAGATACACATAGACAGTCAGCGTCTCCGAGTCATTTCTTCACGATCGCAAAGCAAGACTGACCTGCTTGAAAGTGGACATGTTGCGTGCGATGGGTGAGTTGAGTTTTGCAAAAGCAGCAGCAGGCTTTGTAGTGGTCGTAGTCCGAGAGAGAGCGGGCAGCAGACGTGGCTTGAGAGCAGAGGCGAATCTGGAGGAGGCAAGCATCTGGATCAGGTGACGAATTCTTAGCGATGGGCGATGGCGGCAGCGCTGTGAGCGTGTCTCTCCTCCGGCCAAACGGCTTCGCAAAAACAGATAAATCAGGATAAATCTCATTCGGCTTTCCGTCGTCCGCAGAATGACCGTGGCACACACCGGACATCCGATCATTACTTCTTATGTACTCTGGTCTTCCAGCAAAGCGTAGCAAAGCTTAAAAATATAATTCAAACAACCCTCCCGCGTGAGGTGCTCCAGGTACAAATCACTGTCATGGGCCCAGTGTCGAAAGTATTCCGTCAGGTACACAGCAAACAACGAAAAGCGAAACTGAAAGACGAGAGATGAGATTATCCAGGAACCGAGGTCATCTGCAATCAGCGTCCATTGGCCGACCGCGACAGCTCTTCCCCTGCGCCATTCGTCTGTGCGCTTCCCCCAACCATACCGGCGACAGTCCTCTGGAGATCCGTCCACTCAGTTTCGCGAGGAAGCGCCATGTCTCCGATATCGTAGATGTACAGTTTTCCGTCGCTTCCTCCCAAAGCAGCGCGTCGCCCATCTTTGTGGTCCCATTGGAGCTTGTTGATAGCTCTGCCCTGGCCCACAGACGTCGACACCACCGGCACCTACATACATGTTCAGTTGAGAGCAAGTAGGGGCCAGCAATAGATGATCACATACCTCAGTGTCCGCGTTCAAATTCCACAAGTCAAACCGCCCACTGCCATCGACACTTCCAAAGACAGCCGGGTGCGCAGGATGCCACTTGACATCATACACATAATCATCCGCCTCATCAAAGCTGTACACCGGAGCCACAACGTTCGCAGTCGTCGACGGCTTCGCCAGACTCTTCGCCCGCCACAATTTGACCGTCCAGTCGACCGAACAGCTCAAAAACAAATCCGAGAAATCAACCGGACCGTGCAGCGGATGGAAATGCAATCCCATGATCGGACCTGCGTGTCCCTTGTACACATCGTGCTGGTTCAACCCAGCTTTGGCGCCAGCACGGTCATACCGGTTGGCCTGGTAGATATTGCCTTCTTCCGTCCCGACCCAGAACGTCGTCGTCTCGTTGTCCGGGAAATCAAGCGTCGTAATAGCGACTTCGCCCGTCTTGTTGTGGCCGGTGTACACAAGCTCAAGCGTTTCCTGCACAAAATCAAAGATGAGATGAGTTGTGCTTAGCAATATGTCAGTTAATCGCAGTCTAGACGCACCTGAGGCTGAGCAAGCATGTCCACGAGCCAGCTGCACACCATACCATCTGTGCTGCTCGTGATCAAATTGTGGGCGTTTTGTGTTCCAACCATTTGCATTGCATAGACGGGGTGTGTATGCCCGGCGGCCGACAATGGCGTTTTGAGCACAGGAAGATGCTTGGAGCGCGTGTCCCAAAGTAATATTTGTCCAGAGTAGGTACCACCAAAGATGAGATTTGAATGGAACGGGGAGAACTTTACTGACAGGACGTCCGACTAGGAGTCGGTGAGTGATGAGGTTTGTCATCCAAGAATAAGCTTGCACGAACCTGCGAATGAAAGACGAACTCGGGGCGCTCGAGGAGATGCATATTCCATACAGACACGATGCCATCTGGCTCATTGAGCGCCGCAGGGTTTTTATTGTACGACGCGCAGCTTAGTTCCGGATACTACATAACATCAGCATGCAGTAGAATACAACCGGCCGCACGTATAACCTCACCTTTGGTGACCAGTCTACATCTGTTATTGACCGATTCTTGCCATACCGTTCGTCGTAAAACGCGCACACACGTTTGACACGACGACCTTCCGAGTCGTCGCTATGAAATTATTAACTCAAGGTCTGGCCAGCACAGGAATGACACTCACGTCCCGGTTTCTGTCCCGATGGTATAATCACGCACATAGTCGTAATTATCATTGAGAGCACGTTGTATGATCTTCGTTGAATGCTCGAGGAAGTCTAAGAACTCCGGTTGCACCAGTGTGCTTGACTTCTCCTCTTCGGTCATCTCTGTAACTCTATTAGACTACTGCACCGAGTGACAATCGCAAAATATCAGCTCACCTCGGATTTCCATTTCAATCTCTTTGTCCAGCTGTTCACTCAGTGCCTCCAACTCCTTGAGCCGTTCCGCCTCCGCAGCCTCTCTCTCTTTCAAAACGCGCTCACGGATCTCCTCTTCTGATGGCCCATTCGCTTTCTCGTCTTCGTCGAATGACATCGTTTGGACCTCCTTATTATAACTGACGCGTTCCTACAAATATTATCGAAGTATCAGCGCATACACCGAACAAGAGAACACAACTTGACATACCTTCTGGGGGAACTCGAACAGCTCCTGCTCAATGTCGATCAAGTCAGGTATGAACCGAGGAGTGATCTCTCTATGAATGTAAGCCCACTACTCATTGTCCTCATTCCCATTCACTCTGGGCAGAGAACCAACACATACCGATCCATGACATGATCTGTCCCTCCATTCACCGAGTCCGAGACACGGTCTTCACTCTGACGACTGACACGCCCCGACACGGAACCAATTGAACGAGTGCCTGTTGCTCCTGGGATGGGTGTGCCGCGAAGAAGAGGCGTGCTAGGTGTAGAGCCAATGCCAGATGATGTCTCACCAAGGACATCGCGAACAAGGTCGTCGAGGTTCTGACGGCTTGTGCTTTGTACGGGCAAGGGGGAGTGAATTCGTGTCGGTGTACCAGCCTGGTAGATACAATTATTATGGAGTTGAATTAATTTAATTGAACGTATATCTATGCTTACCTCTGAAGCTCCGCCGCGTCGCGCCCTCTCGCGTTCCGCTCTTTCTGCTCGTAGAGCTTCCAATCTTGCTCGCTTGGCCTCTATCTCTTGTCGTCTTTGATCGGGACCCATGTTTTCGAGTTAGCACGTTATATTATCAAGTGTGAGGGCCTGCAAGGTACAAAATACAAGTTAGAGCAAGATGCAGGTGGTCGTAACGAAGCTGATTGCCTCAAAGCAGCACCTTCGAAGGTTCTGTCACGGTCACATGCTAGGGCGCGCGATCAGTGACAGATGCATGTCACAAGCTATGGCCACTGAGTAGTTCATGTATTTGCTTTCCGTCATGAGAGCACTTCTGTTTCTTGAGAATATCAAGGGCAACAACTAACAACCAAAACGTGCAGGAAACGGCGTAAGAAGTGCGTCATTGAAACATCAATACAAGTACAACATTAAAGGTACAGAATGCAGATAATGCAAAGCAAGTGCACAACTAATATCGCACTCTCGTCTAGGATAAACAACAGCCAACACCATCATCTATGACTCCTACCACATCTCATTGTCGAAGCGTTCCAACACAGCATTCGCATCCTCCACGTCCTTCTGCGCCTTCTTCCGCATATAGAAGATGGGACAATCTTTACTGGAGCATAGGACGTCCTGCGAATTCAAAATGTATGAGGAACTGAAGACATCGATCACAGTGAGATACGCTTACCTGATGCAGTGATCCCTGACACCGTTGGCATTGTGTCCAAAGCCTCGAGAAGCGAACCTGCATCTCAGAGGCAGAGCACACCTGCTTCTGATACAGCTCTCCAACCCTCGGTCTGCAATTATTACACACAGCGCCATCTACTCCCAACAATCAGATTATGAGCTATATAAACTCGTCGTGACAACTCACCCTTGACACTATTGTTAGCCTTCAACGGAGTCTTGCAGCCCAAACAAGTAGCCGTCTTCTTCGCGAACTTCATCAAACCACCAACTGTAGGCGTAGCGATCTGTATCGTCCTCGTATGGTCGCCCGATACTGTACATTATATGAGCACTCAACCCCCTGACGAGCGATGGTAGACAACCTACATAACGATTGCGCCTTCTCACCAAGGACAGGCTCGAATATACGCATGAGAGGATTCGACAGCTGGTTCTCGAGGTAGTACTTGGTGTCTATCGGGATGTTATTTTCGAGGACGTAGATCGGGTCTTCGGACTTTTCGTAGGCAGCAGCGCCCTTTATGCCCTTGATGATGACATAGGCCACACGGTCTCCCAATGCAGGGGCGGAACCTACAGCAGGTTCAGAAGTCGGTTGGCAACTGAGGAAAGAGATGGGCTTACCGGCGTCACGCTGCTTCATACGCTCAGCAAGCTCGACGTGGGCCTGTTTCCCGGCATAGTCTACGAATCAGGCACATATCAGCCCTATGTCTCGCATGACAAGACTATATTGCCCTTACCTGCTTTGGCGAGGGCCTTCGTGATCACCAACTGCGACATATCAATCTTGTTCTGTAACAAGTCCGAAATAATCTGCTTCGCATAGCTGCAATTCTTTTGCGTTAGATCATGCTTTTCATCAAGGCGAACAAACACTCACTCAACCGCACTCTCCACATCCCGATCAATCAGCAGCTTATGCAAACACGTCGAAATAACAGTCGAAACAAGCCGACAGTTATCCCTCCGCACAGTCTTCAAAACACACCCACCATCAGCACAATACACAAACTCATCCCAAAACACGCACCTCAATACCCTTCGTATCCATCTTATCGTACTTATCCGGGCGTGTCCAGTAGAGCCCCGCATATCGCTTTTTGCTAATCAGCAAATACGGGAAGTACACCTTCTCGAACTCGAGCTTGATTGGCTTGATGAACTTTGCGGTGACGAAGTCCGCTGCTTGGCTACCTGTGACAAGTGACAAGTTATTCAGCTCATACTGGCGGTGATGTGGGCAGTTGTGGTGCTCACCTAAGGCCATGACTGTGGGCAGGTCTGTCGGGCCAAACTTGATCATGACGGAGTCGGTGTCTCCGTAGATGACCTCTGCGTCGAAGTCATGTCCGTTGGCTCTACAGTACTCTGCCTCAACTTCCTAATAATCATAATTGAAGTGTCAATAACACTGTCGGATAGGATGATAGAAACAACCCTGACCTGCTTCGTCTTCTCGATCATCTGACGACCATAAGCCGTCGTGCTCGACGAGATAGGCAAACAAGGCAGTTTGCCGATGGTAGCACCCGTGAACCCATACACAGAGTTCGCACTGATCTACGAACATCCACAGACCGCGTCAGGAGCCTGTCCTCGGTACGTGTCTGACAAACTCACCTTCAAAGCCAGCTGTCGTCCATCAAGCACAGCGCGCTTGAACGGATCCGTCTCCTTCTTCAGGTCCGCCTTGGCACGTTTACGAGCAGCGATGAGGTCCTCCAGAATAGTAGGCAGTAAGCCCTTGCGCTTAGTCGACTTGACGAAGAAGTCTACAAAAGAATACCGTCATTTAGATTGTGCTGGTCACGCGAGGAAATCCTGGACGTACCGTTGTTAGGAGTCTGAATGTAGTCCGTATCCTTGACGAGCCCCAGCCGATCAATGGTCGCCTTATCTATCAACGTCGTATAGCACAAGTTATGTGCCATCATGATTGAGGGGTACAGGGAGCTGAAATCGAGGGTGGCAATGGGGACGTCGAAGAAGCCCTTCTTGGGCTCGATGACGGTGGCACCCTCGTATTGTTCGTCCGACCCTACAATACGAGTTTTAGAACACTGGTCAAAATTGTCGAAGAAAGCGAAGTGCGAACCTTCTCCTTTCAGCGCAGGCACGACGTATCCGTCATCGTTCGCCTTCCTGAAGAGCTGAGACAACACCTTGATAGACTGGCCACGAGAGAGCAGATAGTTGAACGGTACACCAGTCACACGAGCCATCTCGATGTAATTAATGAAGCACATCAACTTGTCCATCAGCCGTTGCGGGAGATACGCATCCTACAATGGCCTTCGTTACAGTTTCACAAGAACAAAAAACAACGAACATACCTTCAAACAATAAACAGCCAACCGTCTCCTCGACTCAGGCGTACCGTTCTGCAATTCCGTAATCACCGAATGGTGCACATCCTCCTTCTGTTCGCCGAGGAACTGCGCACAAACGGCGTTGAGCGTATAACTACGCAGTTTGTGCTCTCGCTGCATATATTGCAAGATATCGATCTGCAGGCGGCCGTCGAGAGCAGTCTCCTTGCTGTCACGTTGCCCGAAGGCTTTGGACGAGAAGTGGGTGTCTTTAGTTACGGTCTTGACGTCTGCAACACTGTGGTTAGTGCTCGTTATTCTGACAAGCGTATGATATATATGCGCACTCATCATCCTGCCTAGGTAGGGGAAACCCTTCACTTTGAGCGCTGCGGCTCTGTCGAGCAGGTATGGAAAATCGAAGTTGGAGATGTTGTAGCCGATAACGACGTCTGGGTCCGCTTCGTTTACGAACTTGGACCACGCGAGCAGCATGTCGCCTTCATCTTGGAAGGAGAGCACCTGTGAACCGACGATATGTGCGCACGTGTTGAGGGTGAAGATGTTCCGTATGAAAGGCTTCGATTCGCCTTCAACAGTCATGGGTAAGCGATGGGAACAATCTCCTCAAATATCCACATACCTTGGCGAGTGACCATGTTCGCGATTTGGATGACAGGATCAACCTGGGCCTCCGGGAAGATACCCTTACGTCCAGCGCATTCGATATCGAAACTGAGCACACGAAGCGGGGCGACCTTCTGCCACGCGCCTTCCGGAGGATGCGAAATAAACTGGTCCCATCTCACCTCAATCTCCAGCTGACAATGCGACTTCTTCGCCTCATTCAGGATAACATACTTTCCCTTCGGCACCTCTATCCAGTTCATTCCGACGACTCTGGTGTCGATCATGAATCGCAGAGTATAGGCGAGGTTGCTCTCGTATGTCGCCACACCGTCCCCCTTGAATAGGTCGTTGAAGCGGCATTCGCCCCTCTCGAAGACACCACGGATCTTCGGTAGACTTCTCTGATCCGCCACGGTTATCTTGAGGAAAGGACTCCAGGCATCGCCCTTGTAACCCCATAGACTCCTCTTCTCCTGGATTTCCACGGCGCGTACGAAACCTCCGGTGTCCAGTCGATTGAGGTAGTCTTTCAGGGCTGTGCAGTCATCTGGCATAAATCCTCTGGGCGTGGCGACATAGAAGTAGGGCAAAAACCCCTTAACGTGCATCAAGACACTGTTTCCGGCCTGTAGTTACGGTTAGCTACGTTTTTGACTGCACGGAGTGAAACGCACCTCTGTCACACCAAACAAGCGCAGCGTGGGTGCGCCTCCCGACTCCGTAGACTCCTCAACATCTATTTGCTGGAATACTGCTCGAGCATTAGCGTAGAACGCGTGAGGACGCGGTGCGCTTACTAATTGCGTCCTCCTTTTCGTTGATGCGCGGCAGTGGTGGCCTTGACCAGCAGTCGGCACCTCCTTCCGCATCTGCGCATACAGTAAGGCCATTAATTACCACACACACGACAATACACACTCACCTTTGCTCTCTGAAGCATCCTCCTTCAACCTGGCCAAAACATCCGCGAACGAGGACTGCGCTGGAGTCTGAGACGAAGACAGAGAGTTGCCGTTCCCGAGTTTTCTTCGCTTTGCGGCCGGCTCCGACAAATTACTCTTTCTGAACGAGTCGGGCTTGTTGTCGATGGTGGCGAGAGGGGCGGACATGATGAGCGGGAGGGGCGGGATGGCGGCGGTCGTGGTCGCAGACACGGTGACAGAGCGTGACATCCAGCGTGACGATACGCGTCGTATTGGAACGCGCTCATCTAGCGCCCGCTGATCCAGAAATGGAAAGACCCGGGCTTGTGATCCTAACATAACCAAATATTGTGCGCGCCTGGGCCAGCTTGCGGCTTTGTCTGTGACTTGTCCAGGTCTGTCGGGGGACTACGGTTATGACATGTTACTGACTCACATACAGGGATCCTCGGGATAGCTCGTCTGTGTGTCTTGTCCCTGAACATGTCGGACAGGTGCGCTAATTATTGATAGACCTTTAGTTAATGAACTTGGATGACGATAGTGGCCATAGGCAAGGAACTTATGTGCGTAATGCACTGATATGCATCGCCGTAGCAGCAAACGCGTAAGGAGTAACTTATTTACCATTACTGTATGTACTCACTCTACACTCATGTCACACAGACTATGCGCAGGAGGCGTCTTCGCCTTCCCTCTAATTTCGCCTGCATTGGCGGACCATCTCCATTTCACTCAACCACAGATAACCACCATCGCCCTAGCGTACGTACCACATTCATCAACTCTGCGTTTCCATATACTTACCCTGCACCAGAGGTATGGTAGGGCAATACCCATTCGCCGCGCTGGTAGGCAAAGTCCTCGACGCCCATGGCCCTCGGGCATGCTCCTTCATCGCCGGAATCCTCTTCTCCTCCGGATTCGGTTTGTTCTCGCGCGAGATAGCCACAGCCTCAGAGGATACCACTGCCCCTGACGAGTGGGTATTTAGGAGGCTGTTCGTCTACTTTGGTATGATCGGCCTGGGCACCGTCTTCTCGTAAGTACAACATACTCGTAGACCTCAATCCATTTATTCAGCATTGACATACTTTGTGTAGGTACTTCTCTACAGTATTCGCAGCCACCTCGACATTCCCTCGATACAACGGCGTCGCCTCAGGAACCAGCATGGCCCTCTTTGGCTCTTCCCCACTCGTGATCTCGATGCTAGCCACGCGGTACTTCAGCTTGAGCGACGGGGTCATCGACGTCACTCACTTCCTCGGTTTCATGTCGGCTGTCACGGCTGCTACCCACCTCTTTGGCACCTTCGCTCTCCGCGGCCCGTCAACGAAACCTGAGGATACACGAGACCAGCCAACTATCGTTGTCACGGATGCAGACGAAGAACATAACATCGCTGCACCTGAGAATAACATCCCATTGGAGGACGAAGACAGCGAAGAGACCAGTGCTCTACTGGTACACAACAAGCGTCCTCGTAACGCGGTCGAGATCAAACCCGTGCCAGAACCCCAACACGGCACAGTACTCGACCTCCTAAAAGACACCTACTTCTGGGTCCTAGCATTCATCGCCACCGTCGTCTTTGGCTCCGTACGTACCCCTCACATCTCCCATAGCCATAGCACACGAATCTAACTTGAAGCCCATCCAATGCAGAGCGAGATGGTGATGGCGAACCTAGCCTCCATATTCCTCTCTCTCCCCTCAAAAGCCAACATCACAGCCAGCTCAACAATCGCCACCCAAATCCAGCTCCTCGCCATCGCTAACACCTCTTCCAGGCTCCTCGTTGGTCCTCTGTCGGATTTGTTGTCTCCTGTTGCTTCGTATATCGAGCACCACGTGTTCCACCATGAGTTGCATTCTACCGAAAACGAGCATGCGAATGGAACGACCGCTGAGAGGGATACAAGAGCAGTCCCGACTGCGAGATACGTGTATACGTTCCCCCGGAGACAGATCATATCCCGGATCGCTTTCCTAGTTGCTTTCAATTCGATACTGCTGCTTACTTTCTCGTTCGTGGAACTATTCGCGCGGTCGCGAGAAAGTCTCTGGGTGATGAGGTACGTGCTACACTTTCCAATCCGGCACCACGGGACACTCATATCACTCACTCTTTGTGTATAGCGTCGGCGTAGGCTTCGCATACGGCGGAACCTTCACAATCCTGTAAGCCCCTCTCCTCTCTCTCCCCTCACCTCCCCCACTCACCTCACCTCCTCTTCTATTCACACAGCCCAGGCATCCTAATCTCAATCTGGGGCGCCCCCAACCTCGGCCGCAACTTCGGCGTCATCTCCTACGCGCCCTTCTTCGGCACCTCCATCTTCTCCTACCTCTTCGCCTTCGTCCTCGAACGTCACAAACCCCACACTCCTGCTTCTGGACCTGGATGGAGCGAAAATAACGCTGGCGGTAGAGACGGGCAGTGCGAGGGCGTGGAGTGTTGGCGGAGTACGTTTGGGGTGTGTGTTGTTGCGCTGGCTGTGAGTTTGGTGGGGTCGTTGGTTTTGTGGAGGAGGTGGAGGGGGCGGGTTTAGGTAATAGGGTTTGGTTTTGGTTTTGTTCGTTGTTTACATCGATATCAGGGTTTCTTTCAATCTCAACATACTAGACATGGACCTCGGTCGAAACTGCTATCTTTGCTATTGAAATTTGTAATTATTGAATCTTGTGCTGTACATTTTCTGGTCTGCTTAAGTTATAATGTAACAAGTGAAAAATGCATGTTAAGGGGATGCTTGAATGAGTAAACTACATCAGAACATCTGCATCGTATTCTAAGGATATTAGTGACGCTGCGAAGTCCATCCGAGTCATCGAAGGAGATAGATGCTGGTAGTAAATGAACCCGCTAGAAAAATCAAAGCGCCGACTTCCGGGTGTGGTAAGGACGGCGAGTGAGCCTCAGGGATAATGCCAGTGCCATAGACGATGAAGCACCACCCCCATATATATATATATATAGTTCCAGATTAATCCTATTGCAGAACGGTATCATCAGTAACATACAAAGTTCATAAGTTAATCTGCCAAATCACGATCAAGCAAGAAAACACGTATAGCAGAGTCCACAAAGATACGCCGAACAAGGGGGTCAAATCTTCGACCCAGGGCAAGCCAAGCAACACGAGCACTAGTACTAGTGCTTCACGCCATTCCCATTGGCCACACCATTTCCATTGGCCATACCGTTCCCATTAGCCACACCATTCCCGTTGGCCACGCCATTCCCGTTAGCCACACCATTCCCATTAGCCCTCTTCGCCTTCAGCTTCTCCAAATAGCCATGCGCACGGCCCAACATCCAAATATTGAACGAGAACTTGAAGTTGGGGTACGCAATAGCGCAGTTCTTGTTGAAGATGCCCTCAATCGCTTCTTGCGGCCACGAACCATCCTAAATACCACGTCAGATCTCAACATCGCGGTTGTGATATGCAGAAGTAGGATTGACGTACGGGAAGTTGACGAGACATCACGAGCCGAACGGCTCGCTCGATAGGCTCAGGATCGGGGTACTCGGCGTACATGAGAGCCATCGCAGCCCAGGACGTCTGTATACTCTGTGTCTCCGCATGTTCTACCCATTCAACAACTTCGCAAGCCTACACCACCCATTATTTAGTTTCCTATCATATCACGGGCAAAGCCAGAGAGGGACGGCACTCACTTTGTAGCTCTCGCCCCAACCACCATCCGCACGCTGCTTGCTAATCAAGAACTCGCACGCACGCTTGGCGTACTCGCTCGTTGAATACGTCTCACCAACTAACGCCAAGCTCTCCAAGGCGAATTGGGTGGCGTAGGTGTAGCAGATGCCCCAGGAGCCGAACCATCCACCCTCGGGCTTCTGAGCTCGGTGTAGGTAGTCTACTGAGGTACGAATAATGCGACTGCGAAAACACATTATAAGAATGACAGTCCTAGCTCTGAGGGTAAAGCACCTACTCGATCTCGCCGGCACGATAGTCGGGGTAGTGTTTTCGGAAAATGGAGAGCGCGGTGATCACAGACGTCGTGCACTCTGGATAGCTATACTCGGTCATGATGTTACCTGCAGCAGATCAGCTAGTCGTACGGGCATTGTATAGCAATTACACTCACCGAATACTTCGGCAGGGTTGAGATACTCGAGCCATTGAGGACCCCGGATAAGCTCGTAGCTGGCAAAGCCACCATCAGCGTTTTGCATGCCGAGAAGGATATCGACAGCGTCCTTCAGTCGGCGGTCAGAGATCAGTTTGGGAGTGTTCCTGTCATCATAAAAGTTTAGCATTGGATTTCAATCCGCTCTCAAAACTTGTGAAACTCACTTGACCTGGTTTTGGATGTACAAAACCGCCTTCAACCCCTCGCCCGTACAATCGCTAACCGTATACCCCTGCGTCCTAGTCGAAAACGGCCAAGCACCCTTCGTCGGATGCCTATACGCCACCTCGAAATGCTGCGGGTTATCCCTAATCTGACACACATCAAGCCACTCCAGCGCCTTCACCAAACTATCATGGTTCTCCTCCTCTCTCGCCAATCCCGTCTCAACAAGCGCCTGTGATATAAAGCCGATATCCCAGAGCTGAGACCCGTTGGTACCGCACATCATCATGCCGATAGCACCAATCCACATGAAGTCTTGACGGGTCTGCATGTGTAGCTTGTAAGCTTCGCTGTCCCGCCCATCGACGAATACCCGAGCGACGAGGTTCATCATCTTGGACACGGGACCAAGAGTTTGGTAGCCGGTGTTTTCGTCCTCCTTGACGATGAGGTCATAGCATTTTGTGAGGGCGGCACGACGGAGGGGTGGGATGTGGCAGGATTCGTAGGCACCGAGGATGGCGTAGAGGGTATCGAGGATTTTGGAGTGGGGGCTATAGAGGTCCTCTTGGGCGATGTTGTTGCGTTGGGCGTACCAGTCGATTTTGTAGTAGTTTTGGGTGTAGAGTTCCTGGGAGATGGTGAGTATACATTAGGAGCAGAAAGACATGGAGCGCTACCTCTCGTAATGACAGGATAAGGTCATTTTCCTCTGCTTTGAATCGGTGGGCGTAGAGGTATGCCATGGGGATATATACCGTCCGCGTGTGGATCCACCACTTGTGAGGATGGAAAGGCACCCAGTCGGGGAAGACCCTGCGACATACGGTTAGAAACAATGGGAAGCAGTGTTAATGCCTCGACTCACCATAGCTCCGGCGGAATAGGGTGATTTCCCTCCCAGTCATACACGTTCAATATTGATAACCAGAACTTGCCCCAGGACGGGATCCCGGTGGCACCTCCCATTTGGTGCAACCGTGTTCTTGCCTTGACAAGAACAGGGTGATCTGCGCTTACACCCATGATACGCATGGCGCAGTAGTTCAGCGCCGTGCCGAATACGGTAGAGTGGCCCTCTATATGACTTGGAGAGTATTAGCATGTAAGATCTAACTACAATAGGTTGTTAACTCACATTCCCCACCCACCCTCCTCTCGGGCGGTGTTCATTAGATACCTAATCATCTCCTTCTTTTCCTCCAATTTGAAGGGCATGCCAGAAACATATGAGCCAATGACTAGCCCAGGAAGCAGAAACATAGGACCACCATACTCTCCAGGCCAGTGTCCGTCCTCTGCCTGGAGGTGCTTGTAGTAGGTGTACCCATTGCGCGCTGCGTCAAGCGCCGTTTTGGGAGGTGGTAGGGTAGGCAGTCCCTGTACCAGCAATCAACGATTGTTCTTGAGAATGACAACTCCACATACCGTTGGAAGTCCAAGCCAATATTTGTCCAGAACGGTTTGCGGACGTTGCTCGCATTCCTCGTCTGTCTTCAAGTAATCCCAGAGATGACCGCCGTCCTCGGTCAACGAGAGCCGCCAGCGCGAATAGTCTGTGACGTGTGTCTTGCCCGACGGGGGGACGTCGGGAAGGGGTTCGTAGGCCATGGTCGTCGAGAGGAGAGAGTGGAAGAAACGACGAGCGTGGCAAGTGCAATGATGCAGCTGGAGGGCATTTTATCTGTAAATATAACTCTACTTAATATCCAGCGCACCCTGAATCGTTCGACTTGACCCTAGGCGCTTGAGCGTGGTTATTCGGTGAACCATGCCGAGCAGGCTGCAGCTTCGACTCTCACATTCGACTTCGATATCACCGCGCAGCCTCCAAAACTAGCATCAAAAATTCGAGGAAGTGTCGATGGATTTTTGGAAGGTAATATAAGGTCCTCTACTATGAATGGGCGACCCTACTAGGGTCGTAACTATTACCGGGGTCTCACGCGTACTGATATCACTCACGTGATCGTGCACTCAGGGCCTTTCTTGCGCGAAAATAAGTCCTCTGAACCCCATGAACCGCCACTGACTCCACCTCGTTATCTCAGATCTATGGAGAAACGTTGGCACGAGGCAAGAGAGCCTGGCTCTGAACATACTATGGGTACGTGCAGTAGCCCGTTCGAGGACTCTCTGCTGATTAGTCAGACACCTCAGTGAACAGACACAACGACGTGTCTCACGTAGGAATCGCCCGTCTTCCTTCAGAGGTCCTGGTCATGATTTTCAAGATATGTTCCATGCGCAATTGGCCTTCGTATTGCGGAGAGGACTCGTGGCTATGTATAATTTACGTATGTCGCGCGTGGCGCGAAATTGCCTTTGGTGTGGGTACACTGTGGGGCCACATTCGTCTTCATCGTTCGACCCCAGTGAACATCGTATCCACCTGGTTGAAACTTTCTCAACGAGCACCGTTAACCATCCTCTTTGACCAGTCGTCGTTCGCGTGGGGCTGGTCTGAAGGAGCGCCAAGACTCATCAAAGTCGCTCTGAGGCATCTGTACCGTATCCGAGAGCTGGAGATCTATGTGCCAGACGAGGGGGCCTTCAAAGCTATCAGAAAGTCAGTATATCCGACTCTCGAGAAACTTTCTGTCGGCGTCGTAAAGGGCGGAGAGGCCGAATTTACGCCTCTACCTATGCTCGACGTTACATTCCCGAATTTAAAGCTCCTCTCCCTGCAGAACCTTAATCTTGATCTTGGCTCCGGTCGATTCCCTGCTGGACTTACAGCTCTCACATTATGGAGGACCTTTGACAGTCGGGCGACCACTACGGCAAGTGTGACGGAGGTGCTGAAAGTCTTGGCAACCCTTCCTCTCCTGGAAGCCTTTCGTTGCGACGGCGGAATACTTAGCAACGATACCTCATCCAACCTTCTTCCACTCGTTTACCTCCCACGGCTTCACACTATCTATTTGGTAGAAGATATACGCCCAACTATCGATCTAGTCACACATCTGAGTGTTCCGCGAGGTTTACAACTGGATATAACCTTACAGATCACGCGGGCGTTCAGACTTCATGCAGCCAGCACCCTTCATAGAGTGGGTCAAGCGAGTGCAGCGCCCATGGCGTACTGCCTCGTTCAGCCTAGAATTGGATGACTGGGATCCAGACGACTTTTCGACGGATCCATCCAGATGTCCGGACAGTACCTTCGCTCTCCGTGTAGATACTGATTTCCCCGCCGCCCTTGATCGTGAGGCAACACGACCATCCCAGGTAGCCGTCAACTTGGCACCAAAATCTCGACACTTTTGGCACGATGGGTTTGCGGATGCCTTCTTCAGCGGGTTTGACTACTCGCATGTCGATACTATGGCCATTAATATGTCAGAAATATTCCACCCTCTACCCCGAACATTCCGAAACCTCAGTAACGTGAAAACCCTGTGGCTCAAGCATGTGGACTATGGTGTCGGGCAGAACTCGTACTGTGCGACTCCGAGCCGGATTGGTCCCGATTTTATGGTCCTATTCGACCAGAACTTTTCCTCCGGCCATGAAAACTCCTTGCTCTTTCCGAGACTCAAGACACTATGCTTTGAGGGGTGCGCTGACGATGTGGGCGATATTACCGGGATACGACATGTGTTATCAAAGCGCGCAGACGAAGGGTCAAGGCTGGAGAAGATAGTGTTTATAAGGGAAGAGATCTATGCTAGGGAGAAGAAGCGTAGTAAAACTCCGGTACCGACTATCCCACTGTATATGCCGGACGATGTCGCGGTGGTGCTTCTAAGAAAGAGTTACTAGGCGCGGCTAAGGAGCTCGACAGAGTCCGGTCTAAGTACTCTTCCGATCGCATGATGAGGCAACAGCTCCATCCGTGGTACGTATCTACATGATGCAACTACTTATTGCAACGACAATAGAGCTGATGACTGGCCAATAGGCAACCTCTTATTTACCGGGGATACTACCGGCACTTAAGTATCTGTCATACTAGTAGTACACTAGATATATGGTCATTGATTTCGACTGAGTTGCGGATTCATGAAGCCGGCGTGTGTGATAGTAGAAAGCTTGATCACACTCCATGTACAGTGCTTTCTTAAACTTAGCAATGCGTACCGATTTTGTGACTGTTAAACACGTTAAACATCAAGTACTGCACTGAGACTGGGACCCCAAACCACTCCCGCGCGCCTAACGTAGTAGCTAATCACAGAGTCAGCGCTCTCTTCGCCTTCAGTACTTGCTTCAAGTTCAACCGCTACTGCTCTCGATATTGCATGTTGGTCAGGGACGAAGAAGTTGTCGATATGCCGCTAAAAACGCACATACCAGCTGATCTACTTTACGACTATAGCGCACAACTCCCGGACGAGATCGTTGAAACTATCATACGAGAAACCGGACGACCTGACGGTCACGGTACACCTATGGTGGGCACCGGATTCAAGGAGAAACGCAACTGGATTTCTTGCGGTTCTGTTTGCCGTCGTTGGCACCGGATTGCTTTACCACACATTATACATTATATCCGAGTAACCGACAGCGAAAACATGGAACACTACACTGGCAATACACCAAGTGCATCCAAGTTTCTCTCTTTTCTCCAGCAGAGTCCCTCCCTCGCGCGGCTGATTCAAGAGGTCTGCTTCTCCAAGGTGGCTTTGAGCCTACACGTTCTTTCTTCGACTGTCTCTGCGTTGCCGAACTTGCGACGTCTTATCCTTCATCGCTCTATCGTGGAAAGAGATCTGGATTCTGCACAGGCCGTCGTTGCTCGTAAGATTGACAACGTCATATTCACTGGCGGTGCTTGCTATAAAACCACCGGCTGTCCACCAGCCCTCTGTCGCAGCCAAGTCACACAACCTTTGTCGCTGTTCTCAGTGATAGAGGAGTTTGAGGTTATAGGAAGCTGCTCTCACGAGAAGGAAATCTCGGTCGTGGGAGAATCCAACGGAAATACCCCCAAGATCCGTTCGCTGAAGACTAAACTCGACCTTTCATATTATCATGTTCTCCATCGTCTCCACCTGCTCGACCATCTTACTTGCCTTCATCTTACTATCACTGGGTACCACCTCGGCCATCGTCAACTTATACATGTGGACGAGTTCTTGTATGTCGCTGGTGTAGCATTGCAGGAGCTATACCTCTCCTACATTCAATCAACCTACCTGGGGTCAGATCGTGAGTTGGACTGTTCATCGTGTGCGACCCGTGCATGGTCAACTGAAATCATTGACCTACTAGGTTCGAAGAGCGTAGCACATTCCATACGCAGAGGCCTTGCTGCTTGCCGCTCCCTTCACGGCTTCCGCCTAACCGTGAAAATCTATCTCGAAACGTCATTCTGGGCTTCTCGAGCGAACATGCTCAATGTACTCCATCAGGGATTCCTCATCGGTATCGAAAACATCTCTCTCCTCGATACTCACAAAATCAAGCACTTAAGTTTCCAGTACGGGGCTTCCCAATACGCTAAGGTGAACTACCTCACCCGCCATTGTCGCCCTGAGGACATTCACGCCCTCGACTGGACGAGATTCCGCCAAGTATGTCGCCGCTTTGTCCATCTGCGTTCCTTCACGCTTCAAGCGTTCGCCGAGGAAGAGGAATTCCGGCAAGAGTTTTCTCTCATTGCTCGAGATGAACTACAGGACCTCAAGAACGTGATGCTCTACGGGGAACCTGGGACGTTTTTCAGATGTGATGATGACTCGTGCGCATGGTACACCGGTGGGAGATTGAACCGTATGAAGTCTCTGCTTCACGACTACTGATACTCAACGTGGACTCTATCTCTCCATGGTTTATACGACTGCCTGGGCTAAGTTGGCCTACTGAGATTCCCACTGTATACTACCTTTTTGACGAACGTTCGCTACTTGTGCTCGTACGAATCGTAACAATGTAAAGCCCAAAGTATAACCTATGTATTATTACTACTAGTACACATCAAAATCCGAACAGCGTCCATTCCGTTAACGAATCGGCACAGGCAACATCGAAGGCATGTTGCGCCATCCGTCAGAGCGGAGAGGACCTGACAGGCAAGCCCATCGAGATCCCCATGATTAAGTAATTTATGCTACGACAGAGACAGAAAACAGAAACAGCAAAGCGTCCATTCCGTTAACGAATCGGCATGGGTAACATCGAAGGCATGTTAAGCCACCCGTCAGAGCGGAGGGGAACAGACAGACAAGCCTATCAAGCTCCCCATAGATAATAGTACCACGACACAGACAGAAGGAGAAACGACAAGCGTCCATTCCGTTAACGAGCCTTCAGCACCGCAGGCGTGCTAAGATACTCGACAGAGCGGAGGGAAACCAGGAGAAACGACACTAGTCTATCGCCCCCTGGATCCCTATGATTCGAGAGCATTGTGGTGGTGCTCAGGCTTCGACCAGGAAGGTAGAGCCAAAGCAACGGGACAGGAGCACGGAAGAGCTGTGGCCCTAGGCTTGCGCCCGTGCTGTGTAGAGGCATCGATAGTGACGAGAGGCCTGCAGCAATTGAGGAAGAGGGGAGGGGGAGGGAAGGGTGAACATGGCAGGTCTGAGCACCTGGCCAGCCGCAAGTGTAAGGTCGTGGTTCATGCGGGCTTAAAGATGGGAGGATCTCGTAGACAATCCTCGGCGCCCGCTGCAGATATTCGAGCGTTGGGTGCGTGAAGGCCTCGTCGTCTTGTGTGTCGTACATCAGGGAGGACCGAGCTTGAGGTATCGGGGGTATTGACGAGAGGCCTGAAGCGGTTGAGGGGGGTGAGGTTAAACAAGGCAGGTCTGAGCACCATGCCAGCCGCAGATGTCAGGTCGTTGTTCAGGCGACCATTCGGGCTTTAGAAGAGAGGATCTCATGGACAATCCTCGGCACCCTACGCGTATGTGCGAGCGTCGGGTGCATGAAAGCCTCGTCGTCTTGAGGATTGAAGATTGGGGAGGAGGCTTTCGGTGTGGTCCGTTACTGACGTCTAGCGTCCTGGGAACTTGAAGAAAGCGGAACGGAAGGAGAAAGAAACGATAGGGGAGGTAGAGTTGATAGACATCGATGGAGCGTAAGGCTGATGAAAAGGTCTTGCAGCTTTGCGTGGGTACTAGAACTTCCTCCACGGGATGAGAGCTTGCTCTTGAAGGATTGTTTGGATGACACATGGACGTGTGGGGATGCACACGGGGATCTGATTGGCAGCTCAGCTCACCCGCAAAAGGTACAATCCACTGAATGAATGTGTGAGTCCCATGTCGAGCGGCTGGCAGCACATAACTACTCACCAAATACACGGTCAACCAAATGTCTCCTGTCACTAGCTCGTATCGAAGGCATCGCTGGTGGCCTTGCACTACTGATGAGGAGTGTGAGTCGAAGGTATAAGTGACGGTTCTCCCCAAGACGTACCTGTGTTATGATCATGTCATGTCGACCTTGGGTCAAGTTGATAATGGCCGCATGTCATCGAAAGGGACGGCGTAGGGAAGTGGGGGTAGGTTGGATACGGAAGAAGAGAGACATAATAAAAATGGGGAAGAAGAGACAAGAAGAAGACATCATCCGACCAGGGATGGGGGGAAGAAGAAAGAACGGACAAGGGACTCACTACGACAGGCAGCGGTTTATATGCCTCTCAGATCGGCGGTGCTGCTGACAATGTCAACTATCGGGATGGCGGGAAGAGTGCTTACGATCGGCCGTTGAGGCTGACTCCTGCGTGTGCGCAACACCAAAGCGATCACTTCTGGAGCTCCTGCACTCTCGGGTCAGAGGTCAGCCGCATTCACTGCTGTTGGTCACAAAGCTACGCTTTAAAAATCGTCAGTTAACTAATGTGCCATTGGGATGTCTCAAGAATGCCTTCGCGCTGGTTCTACATAGCGGGTGAGAATATTAATGACACGAATCATAGGAAGCAACGCACCGTACTTCAAAACTGGTGGCCTCTGCGATATTGGTTGTCTTCCGTCCGTGCCCAGAGCCCTTCATGCCCACTGTGAATAGAAATCAGTTCCAAAACGTGTGCTGGCCCGCCTCATGAATGAATGCGTCGAAAACTTGTTGTTATACACCATTTTGCGATGATTGAGTGCGTACTATAGGCAAATCTAATCTAGAAAATACAGAGGCATTATGCATCGTCGTCTAATATACACACATCCCTATATGTTCATGTCCGTATGCGTAGCATCCTTGTCCGCGTCCGTCTCGGAGGGCGGCGTAGGTGGCTTTTGATCGTGTCCTTCGGGTTTTGGCACCTGCGTCGCTTGTGAGAACGTCTCGACACTCTCCAAGTCGGGAATGTCTTCATCATCAACCGGCGATGTTGGCTGGAACTTGTTCAAAGAGTCGTCATTGATATCGATGTCAAGCTCCTCTTGGTCAAATTCCGCATTGACCGACGAGGGTGAGCCATTCGACGTCGGGTCAGGGAATTCGAACGTCTTGAGCTCCAGCGGCTCGCCATCATTCCAGTTGGACTGGATGAGAAAATCGTTGGGAGAATCCTCGAAAGCTGGGGGATCCAGGCTGTCGCTGACTCCGCTGGATGACGAGGGAGACGACTGAGGATTAGACGACGCTGGATTCCACTGATGCCAAGTGTTCGATGGAGACCTAAGAAGAAAGTCCTTTCTGAAAGGGAGGCTGTCGTTCTCGGAGGGAGGAGTCGGTAGCTGAGTGTCGATCTGGGGTTCTACGTCCATTGATGTATCGGCGTCTTCTGTCTCAGACTTCGCAGCCAGCTTCTTGGCAGCCTCAACCTTCTCGTGACTCTTGCCGCCGAGAGGTCGAGAAGCTCGCCTTTTGTAGAACAGAAGATAGGCATTCGCGTTCTGACAAAAATATCAGCATTTTATTCGCCTACTAGGCGGATGGTTTTACTTACGACGCAAGAGGAAGCCTGAGAAGCGGTCACGTATGAGTCGTCGAAATGGTACCACTTATCATCCGGGTCGTTGTGCGCGTATGCGCGGTAGTGGCCACCGCCAAGACCACCCATATGTTCGTCCACGGCATAAAGGTCGTAAATCAGGGGTTCGTCAACGTCTTGTAGCCCAAGCGAATGAGGATCTTCGCCCTTCTCTGTTAGCCGCTTGGCTACCTGCCGTTCGCCTACCATCGCCGTAAGATCCAGGCCTTCCAGAGGGAAATCGACGAGCGTGTCGAGCTTGTCTCGCAGAGACCTGTTGTTGCTGAAGCGCTTCAGGTGCACGACTAAAACGTCGGGAACGCTCCAGAGATCGAATCGCTTCGTCGCCTGTTGATGCTTCTTGCAGTTGGGGCAATACCACAAATCGTCCTCGCCCAGTTGCTCCTCCTTCGTGAACTCGTCCAGGCAGTCTTGCAAGGTGATGCCTTTCTTCTTCTGCTGGCTCGCCGCCTCACGCGACGCAGAGAGCTCTGGGTGGATGAACTGTTCCCACTGTGCCCACTTCGCATGCTCGAAACGAGGCTTCTCCCCAAAGTAATACGCCCTAACGTTCTCGTCGAACTCGCAATAGATCGAGTCACCTTCTTGCAGTAGAACCGGTGACTCTTCCTCCTTCAGCCGTTCTACACGCTGATCCCAGGTTTCCACACGGGAGCTCGCCATTGTGCTATATCCGACACCATACTGGGCAGTACCAGGATTAATCCGCAAGTTGAAGAGACCTTTCTTGTAGCCCACGCGACGAGGGGGTTCTTCGTTAGCATCGCCCTCTTGCTCCGTCACAATGCTCTTCTCGTCAGCGATGTCGCCTTCCTCGGGTACAGCTTCTGTAACAGTGACGATATCCCCGTTCTCCTGGAACTCGGTGACCGTCTCGACCTTGGTATTCGGAGCAAGAGGTATAGGGACCTCCTCCATCGGCGAAGAAGCCCGACCTGCTTCCCATGTGTGCAAATCACGAACGTTGGTGGTCCATTTCTGCAGTCGCTCAACAACAAGGTCGTATATTGAATCGAGATTCTTCGCTTGCTCCTCTGTAACGACGATAAGGAAAGGATAGCCAAAATGTTGCGTGGAGTTGTTATAACGTTGTATGGGACGACTTTCGGTAAGAGTGACGGACAGGATGAACGGGTCTCCTTCCTGTCGCTTGAAAGACCGGGTTTGCTGGGAATGGCAGGGGAGCTCATAGCAAGCGATGATATCAGAATCGGCCATATCCGTGACCATCGTGTTGTCGTCGAGGTTCTTGTAGAACCGATGATTGAAAATCTCCAACGTCACGAGCTGCAAAAAGGATGAGGTACTGTCGAAAACGACGAAAGAGCGGCTTACGTGTGTTGGGTCGGCGTCCATCCATCTACCCAACAGCGCACGAACATCCTTGAAGGTGCTCTGGCTACTGATCTCGATCGGAACCTTGAAAATGTTCAGCGACGATAATCTCAGGGTACTGAAGCTGTCTTTACCTCCTGATGAGGCTTCTCTATGTCCCAGGGAATGTAGTAGATCTTATGTCTCCACTTCTTCTGCACTGGCAAAGGCAACGTCAAGTACATGAACGGATCGAAGGTAATCGACACCTAAGACAGCTCAATACGAGTGCACCAATCGAACGAGAACGAGCGTACCTTCTGGCATTCTGGGCAGACGAGTGTACTCTGATACTGCCCCTGGAAAAGATCCACGATCACGCTATCGTTACGCTTCATGTACCCTTCCCAGGACTTCTGAGCTAGCTGAACGAGTTCCTTGTCACCTCCACCCTCCCAGTCTGGCTTCTCCACGTAAGGCTTCTTCAGAACTCGATTCAGGTCTTCATGGAGTCCATCTAGTAGGAACGCCACGAGTTCTTGCGAGTCATGCTGTTGATATCCGCTAAACTGCGGCGCGAATCTTTGGAGAGCCTGTTTGAACTCGCGAGGAGAGTAAGACGTGTTCGAAGTCGTCGGAGTCCAGATCTTGCGCAAGAGCTGGCCAAACGCCTCAGCGATAGCACCACCCATGCCCAAGGGGTTGTCGGTGTTGAGCTCTTGCTCGAACACACCGGCTACGTGGAACTGTTAGCAATGTATTACATATCGATACTGGGGTACAGCGAATGGACTACACGTACTCAGGAAGTAGTCCACCAGCTCCTTTGTATGTGCCAGACACTGTATCGCGGAGTTCATGAAACACGTGTTGCCCCTGGAAAACACAATCAGTATGCGCTCAGCGAGATCGTGTGTATATTCACATGTTACCAAGTCCTAAAGTACCAGGTGTAGGCTTGTTGACCTTCAAAGGACGCAAGTCTTTCGAGGCGGCAGGCTTGATAAGAGCAGGAGGTTGGAGAGTAGTCTGAGACGGCACAACGGCCGTCGAGCTGCTCAAACTGGTGGTAGGAGATTTCTTCTGCATCTGCGAGAAGAAATCCTGGCCCGAGCTGAATAACGGTTGCGGCGCATTGATGTTCTGCGAGGCGGGCGCGACGACGGTATCTCCAGGCTTCGCAGGAACAGTGCTAGCATCGACGAGCCACTCGCCATCGGTTTGGAACTCGATCACAAACGAATCGCCGCTATCGATAAGAGCCTCGTCCAGAGCAGAGTTACTTTCCTCCACGATAGTGGCGCCGGTGCGGATGAGGTCTTCGACAGTTATATGCGCGACGCCACCAGTGTGGAAATCGTCCAGCTTCCATATTCGATACTCTAGTCTATGAGCGTTGTTTATAGAGTGAGCTTCCACGATAGCCTTGCACAGATCGGACACGGTGTCCTTGCTAGACATAACTATCTCGCGGGTAGTTTCACTGGGGTGTAGCACGGCATCTGGCTTGGTATCGAGAAGGATGTGAGTGAAGAACTGAGGCGGATGGAGTTCGATGGTGGCCTCTTGTAGGATACCCCTTGTGACGACTTTACGCGGTAGCGGCCACAATGGTGTGCCATACCTAGAAGCGTGTTCGTTCAGGTTATCCGTTTGCACGATAGACAGCACAATTACGTACCAAGTTACAAACGCTTGCCAGGCCGCCTCTGGGACATACTCAACATCCACATGTTCGATAATAGTTGAGACAATCTTGCCACGCATATCGACCAGCGATGCATTGTCTACGGGCCCGAGGTCTTTCTCCTGTACTGAGCCATCTTTGTCTTCCTCCCCAGTACACGCCTTCTCCCATCGCCTGTACCACCGCCTCGAAACAAGGTACCACGTGTCGCCCGCCTTCAGCGGTGTAGCACATAGTTGTCGTATATATTCCAGTTTCTCGGCTGGGGAAGAGGACGCCGGCGGCGGTGTAGAATGCGCAGAGGCCACGCCGCCCCCGTTCAGCGTGATCGACGGCGCGTCCGCGGTGGAGACTGTGGCCTCACCGCTCGCGTCACCTTGCTCAGCCATGTAAGCGTCGATATCGGCCGCCGCATTCCCAGAAGCAGCATCGTTAAGGTTCAAAGCCGAGAGGTCCTTAGATCGTGGCGTGTTCGTAGGATCTTCAGACATGGATCGTTTTGCAGAGGTCGTGGATGATTCAGAATGAGTAGAGAGCGAGCGTTGTCGTTTACGGCTGTTCGGTTGTGCGTCGGTCGGGGTCAATGAGGGTGAGGAAGTAGAAGATGGCGGGGTCAGCATGACATGCGTAAGTCGTTAACTGTAAAGTTTGAGAGGGAAATTACTCCTAGGCGCCCGCGAGGCAAGGTTAAGTAGCATACGAACTTCTTCAAACGCGGGGTAACAAACCCGGGTGATGTCATTCTCTCTTTCTTATTCACTTCATTACTCGCATTCAAAGATCTATTGATTCTAATACAAGGGGGTTTCTTATTCTTTACGTAGTGATACAGTTACATTCAGTGTTTCCTCCCAGTTCGTCTCACGCGAGAAGACCCTCGAGGATGGCCTTCACACCCCACGCACCCGGATCAGGGACCTTCTCCTGCTTCAGCCTGTCCCCTTCAACGTACGCGCTCCGTCCAGCCTTGGCCTCCAATTCACTCGTCTTCTGTGCAGCGTCTCCCGCAGCCTTGACAGCCGCGGCAAAGTCGCTTGGTGAGCTCGCCAGAGTTTCAATGAACGCCTGCAGAGGGTCGACAAGTGTACGTGAAGGCGGGCGAGCACGGGTGTAGGTGTAAAGACGTTTGAGAGCTGAGGTGAGTGCTTTGGACCAAACCTCCGGGGACAGCGTGGTTTCGGTAGCCGTCGCTAGGGCTTGGGCGAGGGCAGAGAAAAAGATTCTGTGAATGGTGATTAGCCTATATGTCACGTAGCCGAAAGGACAGAGAAGACTGACGAGTATATGGCTCCACTAGTTCCGCCCATCTGCTCCTCTGCAATCTTGGAGATCGCGATTACGGACTGAACCACGTTCTGCCCCGAAATCTTGCCACTCTGAATGTCAGCAATGACAGCTATCACAAATAAAATGGTCATTAGAGCCGTTTTTCGCTTTACAATCCCGAGGCATACCTTCTGCGCCGCCCTTAAGTGTCAGCCCACAGTCTCCGTCTCCCGCGATGTTATCCATCCTCGTGATCTCGGGTTCCTCTTTGATGATAGAGTTGGCAGCGCGTACGATGGCATCGACAAACGCCTTGTCGTTTGCAGCCTTCAACTTGGCATCCTGTCCACCGAGAGCAACCGTTTCGCCCACTTGGGGGGCAATAGGAGTCTCAGCCGGTGGTTTACCAGCTGTCCACTTCCATCCTGGCACGGAGGCGGGCTCGTCCAGAAGAGCGAGTATCTTCTCTGCAGAAGGTGCATTGGGCTCGGATGAGTCGGGAAGGAGGAGGAGGGTTAAGGAGAATCCAGGCATGTTCAAGCTCGTCTGACAATGATATATCAGCCTTCGGTGTATTCTACAACCCAGGAAGTGAGAAGACATACCATGAAAGTGCCCGTGATAACACGTTCGATGGTGATGTCCTGGGCAAGAATCACCTTCTTCGCCTCGCGGGCGACAGCAGCTATCTCAAGCTCACTAGTACCACCGAGGTTGTTAACGAGCAGAACCACACGGTCGCCCTTGCCCTTGAAGGGTACGAACGAGCGTTCGGGGTCGGTTGTCGATATGAGGTTGCTGACGAGTTGCGGGATAAGTTCGCTCAGGGGCGGAACTGGGGAGATACGACGTGCGCCGGGCTCGTTGTGGATGCCCATGCCTATTTCGATTTCCGTAGCACCAAGGTGAGACTCGGCAGAGGCTGTTCCTGGCACCTGCGTACATCCATAAAGTAGTTATGAGTTTCGCTTCCACTAAAGCTAAAGGGAAAACGCACATGACAATGGTCAAGACCAACACCAATGGTCGCCAGACGAGAAGCGACATATTCGGCAATGTCGTATACTTCGTTAAGCGATGCTCCCTGCCTCGCCAGTGCACCGGCGATCTTGTACACAAGCACAGTACCCGCCAAGCCTCTGCGCCCGACGATTTTGCCCTGAGTGCGGCCGACGGCGACGTCATCGCCCACGATGATGAACCTGACTTTGTCGGATTTGTCTGGGTGTATGGCAGCGTATTGTTCTGCTGCGAGACCGAAGTTGAGGATGTCTCCGGTGTAGTTTCTAACAGCACATCAGCGTGCGAAGGTCGATTCTGCCAAAAGTTGCCTACTTTACGATGATCACAGTTCTAGTTCACGATGATCAATACAATGGCGTGGTACGAGAGTTAAGAGCAGCTCACCCTTTATCGCTTGGTACGAGATCGATGGCTCTGCGCACTTGTGCTGGGTTGGGGGACGCGAACACGGCTCCGGCGGCAGCAGCTACACTGGAGGTCAGGGGTGTCTAAAAGATTCTGAAGCAACGAATAACGCATACCTGAGAGTACACCATCGCCTGATCGACCATATTAGCCTATACTTCTTCGCTGCGAGATGCGCTGCACTCACCGACATATCCCGCATGAGCCGGTTCATGTCCAGATCCACCACCGCAGATCAGCGCAACCTTTGAGCGATCATGGGCCGCATTGTATAAGACTTTGGTGGAAGAGACGAGATCTTCAGTACGTACTATCCGCGACCAGATGCACTACTACACACCTTTATTGGGAACATCCAGGCCGAGATCTGGGTTAAGAGCAGCGACTCCCTGTAAAGACTCGATAACCAAACTCTCCGGTTTGTTCAGAAAGTGTTTTGCTAACACATCGCAGTCAGTGAACATTTGTCGTCGTCGAGGGCCAGTAGTGCTTACAGGCGGACATATTGATTTGTGACGGTAGTAGTATGTAGATGAGAGAAGGAGGAGAACTCGACTGGTGTGAGCGGATCGGCGGGATCTTATAGCCAGACTCGATACGTTCTAGGGGTGTTCTATGATCTTATTGGCTTTTAGCCATACTAAGCCGTGATGATTAAATGTCGTGCTACGGCGAACGGCAACACCTGCCGCAATGCCAGTACTTTGCATTGACATCCAGGCCCTGACCACACAGGTACTTACTTTACTCTCATGCATGTCCTTCGAACTCCCTATCGTGTCTGCATTCCCAGCAAACATTTCTAAAAGAGAGCTGTAAACGGGCCGCACAGAGTCATCTGCTGAGCCCATGCCAGACCCCGGATGCCGTACGGCAGGGTGGTCCCGGACGTGTGAGTCGTTCGTGGCACCCAATAATAGCAGAGACCCAGTGGCGATTATCGGAAAGCCGAAGGTTGAGGACTACTTGAGGACTCCAGGTTGAACAGATCCCCACAAGGTGGGGTTGGTCGGCCAGCCGAGAGCTGCTGAACGTGAACATCGAGGGCGACCCCACATACGATGCAGACGAGTTTTCTTTCTACCGCCTTTGCTTGCTTGTGAAGGGCTTGAGGTTATGGTCACAGCGGAGCTTAAGTGGCAGATGTGGAGGACCAACATGGCTTAAAATTCTCTGCCGCACTTGTTGTAGCTTTCTATCAAGTCTAAAAGTCTGAGCGAGAAAAGGTGGGGTGTATATAGGGTGTATATAGAAGCTGTCTCTCAGATAATCTGCCTATTGAGACGCTTCAACCCCTGGGCTATGGCAACCGGGATCGGCACACTGATCCGAAATTCATGGGCGTGTATCAACGTCGAAGTTTCTCCATTATTTCTCCGCATTTCTCCTTCCCTTTTGGGAGCCCGGCGCTCGAATAGGTGTTGTCAACAACGCCTCACCGCAGTACACGTAGAACAAGAGCGTGTCTCGAGCTGCTGGGAATTACGAACTTCGTTGATGCCACCGTGCATATGATTGATTCAGCTAGCTGAGATCCAGAGCAATCACTTGGACTTCAGGAGACGGCGTACTCTGCGTCGTTGGCTGTTTAATTTCTTGCAACTATCGGTATGTTATGTCAATTTCGCCCTTTGCGAGCTTACAAGCTATAGTACAGTAAAGTATGATAGCTCTGTCATTACCACTGTGCGTAAAGCCCACTCAGGCTTATGAAGTATCTGACACAACTTGTCCCACTCATTCACTGCGGTACCGTGACGTTGCGCCAGCACCATGACTATAGTATGCACGTCCGCATCCATCACCTTACGGTACAAAACGTCTTGAAGCCCCCGCTCCACACTTATGAGATACTGACTGTCGCTTCTCCCATAGAAGCACCTTGCATGATATGACAGACCTCACTCACCTGAGCCCATACCCCCATCCTTTATCGCTTGTACGGCTGCCCTCCTCATCCTCCTCCTCCATGGTCAGGCAGAATTGAATGAATATGTGGGCAATTGCTGCGCCGCCTTTTCAGCTGGTATCCTTGGCGATGATCCGGAACCATGTATTCCTTCCCCGCATGCGCTGCTTTGAAGTCCTCCGTAGTCTCCCCTCACCTTCCATCCATCACCTAGTATCTGGACCGATGTGCACGAGCCATCGGGCGCGCATTCCAATCTCAAACGCCTCACCCCGACTTCACCGTACCCACCCACACGCCCTGCCCAGCCTCCGAGCCGCGTCATAGACTTCCGTGTTGTCACTTGGCGACTCGCATTCATGCGCCATCTCCCTTTCCCTGCTACCCCAATCATCCCTCTGACACGACCATCATCACCAGATTTACGCAACCATAGAACTACAACCTTTACTTCAGCCCACGCCAACGAGCGATCCTTCAAATGCGGGAAGCAAGACCGAGCGGCCCGACACGAAGTGGCAAAGCAGGGTAAGAAGAAGCACAAGAAGTATGATAGAGCCAATGAGTACCCGTTCAAGGGTTCAAACATCGTACAGGTGCTCAATCACCGCTCTTTATATACGCCTCCACTACCCCGCAGTACCCCGCACTTGAACTTAAAAAGTCCGAAGATCCTCCCCGGGACCCGTCTCTCCGTCTCTCCGTCCCACGCAAAGGGGGCCCGTGCTTTCCGAATATTTGCATTCCAGCTGTTCTTGTGATTTCGTGCGATTAATCATGGGGTAAGTATCATGGTCCGTACCCGATTTTGCCTAGAGGAGGGTAAAGAAGGCTTTACGAGGTCCGTTGACGTTCACTCGGCTCACAGCCATAAAGAAACGGACGCCGACAAGTATTGGTAGACGTTCCACGGCATCTATGAAGATACATAGGTTAGTTTCCTTGCTCCGGCATTATGGGCCCGTGGCTCGTGAATTTCATCATAACGCGACAGCGGCGGCCCGTCAGTCCATTCAAGAATTCAAAATGTCCGGGCCACTGCTGAGTGTCAGGTACGCCAAATTCTAGCCTATGCTGTAGTTTCGCTCGGCCGGTGCTTTCATACAGTCTAGTACCATCTAGCAGTGTTACCCCAGGGTGACTGCTTTGCCATTGATTCGTGACCTCAGCGGGGCCTCTTCGGGTTGCTGGTAGGTATGTATCTTCGACATGAATCATGCTTTTGAGTAGTCTGATCACTTACTGCTTTCAAACTGCGGGTGCCTGGAAACTGGAGACAGGTAATGAGTGCTGTGCAGTGTAGTGCCCAAGTCCGAGACGGTGGACACAATTCGATTCGGACCGTCCGGGTTCTTGGCCACGTCGGATCTTCAAAGTCCCTGGACAAACATCCGACGGTTACTTGGCAGTTCCTTCATTTACGCTCAAGGACCCTTGCTGCATCACATATATGACTCGGTAAGTCCTTTATGACATGGACCTATATAGAGGGTTTAGTGGCGTTTTACAGTGTTGTCGGGGAAATCGTCCGGTATATTCTCGTATGGTGCCTGGGCCACAACCAATAATTAACGTGGACTCATAACAATACGATGTACGGCCTCGATGGCATTGGACAGTAGGGCATGAATTGCCGGTGAGTATTTCAGATTGGGTATAACCCACTTCCGGGGATGACATTTCATCTCACAAACGAATCAGGTTTGTTGAAAGGCTATCGACGATTTGTGCCGTCCACAGCGGAGATGTACGATGAGATAAATTGGTCGGTAGGTAATTTGCATTTTGGTTCAAACAACGTATGTCAATGATGATTGTACCTGTGTGTGGAAGTGTACCATCGTGGATAGCTGAAGAGTGTATTTGCACAATTCGGTGTCGCTGAGTCTCAGCCGTTGGGGTGTTTTTGTGATACTATCTACGGTACGTGTCTTACAGATTATCTACTGAATTGACATTGTCCATATGAGCATTACAGTAAAAACAAATATGAGTGCCTAGGGTGCTTACATTCTACTCTATCCGACTACCAACCAACGCCGGGCTTGTCTACTAGGAATAGGAAGGACGCAGTGCGAATGCCACCGTGAGTTCGCGCATTTTATTGCTAGTGATGACACAGATATCTTACATAGACGATACTACAACAGACCAGCATGGGTGCTCGGTGCCCATCTACCAAGATACACAGTATTGCCTTTTTTGACCATTTGTGCGCCACTACGCCTTGTTGCGAATTTGAAAATGCCCGCTGGCCAAAACGACGATCACCTCCAGTGATGTCATCTCGCATGTTCTGACCTTCTAGGTTTGTATGATATCATATTCCTATACACGACCACGCAAGACCTTGCATTACGATTACGATTCATGGAGGAACAAAGACCCCATACGTATTGCACGCGATCCTCGTATCTCTCACGACTATGGTCCATTATCACCTTCCTATTCAAGCATTCCACCAAGGAAAACGTCGTCGTTCGGTGCGGTCCCCGATCTGTGCTCACATTTATCGCCGTCCTATCGCAACCCCTCCGAGCTCATTTGTACAGAAGTGCAGAATCCGTTTCCCCACGGGCGTACTTACGCACTAGAAGATGAGCGCTGAGCAAAAGCACCCTTCCTTTTGCTGCCTTCCGCTCGTACGTTCCCACACTTTATTCCGGCTAATCCATCCCGACTGACCGACGTTGTCGTTGCCCTTTTCGCTCATTTTTCTAATTTAGCTCTTTACGCCTGAGGCGGAGGCGGCGATCGGGCCTAAATACCGGAAGAAGAAAAGATGCCTGGTTGAGAGGCTGGGGTGCCTGGCGCCACCAGGCTTCTCGCTTCGAATTCTACGCTTTCCTCGATAGGAAATAACAGAACACCCTCCTGTTCAGGTGCGAGAAACCGCCTTGTCTCCTCTATCGAAAAATGTATTAGAATCATCGTTATTTAATAGGTGGCCGCGTTACCACCTCAGGCTCAGGGGCCCTTTACTCTTCCTGTAAATTCATGTCATCGATGGGCTACTGACCTTACAAAGGAAATGGCTCGAGTCCTATTCGCCTCTCGTCCAGCGCACAAGCCTAGACGACCAACGGGCGGGCAGTAGCGGAGCCTTTTTTGACCCTTGATGGCTGATGAACCTCGACTCGTACGGCACATGCTGCCTTACTTACCCCGGAAAGCTAGGGCTGGGGCTGGGGTCTCTCCAGCTCTTGCCCCAGGCCTCACCAGAACCGGAACTTCACACGAGCGGGGAAGAAAAAAGGTACGAATGCGGGCCCAATAGGAGAGGTTCCGTCCGGGGGTTGTGCCTGCCTGCGGATGCTATGGGTGGGCGTAGTGGATGAATTGACTGCCTGAAGAGGTTTAGGTAATGGGTTGTATTGATCGTACTGTGTGACCCTCACCGAGCCTCAACATGCGCATTACAGCTCGGTGGGGAGAAGTGTGTATTTTATGTTCTTCAAGCTCATTGCATTACATTAGCCATCGAACTTGAAGGAACTGCTTGAAGCGCGTAAAGCGAGCACATTGTCTTTTCAGTCCTCGAGCCCAAGACATACGATAGCTACTAGCATTACTCGTGCTCAAAGTTGAGGAATATAAAATTTTCAGAGCGGACTCAAGGACGTTTCAACGATGTGCCGCCTCTGGATTCGCGATCGGGCGCTCGTTACGAATCAGGCTCCTGCCAAAAGCAGCAAGTAAGTTGAGAAACCTCCTGGGGTATCTCTTCTTGCTAATGACGTCGCGACTGTATACTGATAATCGCGAACAGTGCTTACTTTTCTATGACAACCCCTTGCCCCTTCCAGAATTTCCCTCGCCCGCTCTGGATGCGTCGAAAACCCTGATGGTGGATTTCATGCAACTTGAATAGAATAACTCAATCTAAAGAATCTTATTCAAAGCGTTGGCAGGCAAACTATAGTACTTTCCCAGACTAGTATATATTCACGTGCTATAGTCAACGTAGTTACGTTCCTATAACTCTGTCTTGATGTCGAGGAGGTATATTCATATGACAATGTACCAGGTGACCTGTCGATCCTGTCAGTCATACCGAGTCTACGGCGACACGCTGGACGTTGCTGTAGCAGTGCAACTTGAGCTCCGCGCGCGCAGAAATCTAATCAAACGTTCATGTCGTTCTATATGTCCAGGCACGCTGTAGTACCTCGGAGCTGAAAGTTGTAGATCATGCGTCATACTTAGTTAAACAGGGACAGGCAACGATGCATGGGCGCGAACTTGAATTCCTGTGTCCTGAGGGTGCCATGTATAAATAAGTAAGTTGAGCGTGAGTTTCGCAAGTCAGAGAATAGGAAAGAATAGGCTGAATGCGGCTGAGCAGCGATCGACTTGGCTTGCGGAAGAAAGGAGTAGTGTCGATCGCTCACACACTTTGTAGCTGCCTAAGTGAACCACCCGTACGGGTTAAAATCCAATCGCGCCTCCATAGGTCGTGCTCCATTGTCATATCGCATCCTCATCTTGGACGACCTGTAAGTAGCGGGGTTAATGGGGTGATCATCGAGAGCGTGGCAGCGTGTGGCGTACCTCTCGTGTCCGCTACATCGTCGTGCCATTCTGTACATCGCACACGGCACGACCGAGTCACTGAGCCGCTATTTTGTGCAGGCGTATACCATGTTCTATGCCGTTTGCAACGACGAGCTCGAAATTGCTTTCGTACACATGCACCAACGTCGTCTCCCAAGAAGGCTCGATGCTCCAGCCAGACTCGAGTCGCGCTCTCAACTTTACACCTAGCCCGATCACGGATCTAAGATGGATAGACGCGCGTTAAATTTCAATATCACATGGGGTACGCCCCAGTCGTCCCCGCACTGCGTAACCAGTAGTGCCTTTCCCGAGGAAAAGCGTGGGAAAAGCAGTAGAAATATAGTGGCTTTTTATCGCTACTTTTCGCACCGAAAGGATGGTACAAAATGTCACATTAGTCATCACACTTTTCACGTGGAAAAGTAGTGCCAATATTGTACATCTTTCTCGCACCGTATTTCTTTCGCATCTTTCATGTTTTTTCTCCTTGGTTTCTCTCGTACATATGCTGCATCTTTCTGATATAAAGAGTCAACTTTTAGTCCACATTTTCCTGTTTGCCCATATGTAGTAAAAGTACTGATTACGTCAAGCATCTTTCTCTACATTTCGTTTCGCAAAAATGTGTGACATAAATAAAAATGTGTGACATCAATAAAAATGCGTGCTACAGATGAAAAAACATGTGACAGAGAGGAAAATGTGTGACAGAGATTCAAAAATGTGTGACACTAATTTAAATATGTGTGACAGGGATAAAAATGTGTGACAGGGATAAAAAGAGTGATGAAACGGGCAGATTTTTCTCCAGGAATAACGCCCGAAGAAAAATGCCTTAACATCCAGGAAATATTTGGTAGAGATGTCTCAGACTTATGCCCCCGAAGTCCAGACTCAATGTCTCAGGAGTCCACGGCTCCAGATTCCAGAGTCCCGACGCCCGACTCCCGAATCCCGACTCCCGAATCCCGAATCCCGACTTACGAATCCCGAATCCCGACTTACGAATCCCGAATCCCGACTTACGAATCCCGACTCCCGACTCCCAGCTCCCGACTCCCGACTCCCAGCTCCCGACTCCCAGCTCCCAGCTCCCGACTCCCGACTCAAGCATCCTGATTCTTGACTTCCACCACCGACACCCGACTCCCAGCTCCTGACATTGCAGAGCCACTGAGCGACCTGATAAGGTAAGCGAATGGTTACACTTCGTACTTGATTTCGAAAGGGGAGGCAGGCGCTGCAGGCCAGGAGGGAGGCATGAGCAAGGAGATGTATAGAGGTGGAGAAGTAGTACGGGTGTCTAGGCAGTCCAGCGAGCGCCAAGAGGAGGAGCACGTCTGGGGAAGGACAATGAAAACCAAATCAACGGCAGGCTACAACGGAAAGGTCATAGTCCACTGTGAATCTTGTGAAGACGTACCGGAGTCTGCGGGCAGATGTTCGAGATGAGTTAGGTTCAATCGTGAACTTTGTAATTATGCGGCAGGCGTGAGATGGGGAAACAAGCGAGGTGTGCGCGGACGTACCGATGCAAGAGAAGTAGGGCGTACGGATGTAGTCCATGATGACAATGTGTTTGGTAACTACTGAGGTGATGGCGGAGCAGACAAATCAACTAGCTATAGGGGACTGCCTGTAGGTTATTCAACCGCTGGCGCTGTCGAAACGGTGTACCAAGGCTAGGAGTAAAAAATGATGAGTACATGTCAGCAAGGAGACAATCGCTGATTGAAGAGTTGGGATCACCGCTACAGGAGCTCGATTATAGGATAAGAATTCACGGATACGTGCTCACCATTTGTGGTATCATTGAACACCTGGAGCAACTACGAAAAAGAGGACATTCGGTTAAGACTATGAATTGGGTCGCCAAAGAGAGATGCCCATCATGGACGCGACAATGCAGTTGCGGGGATTGGTTGGCAGCCGGTGGACGTGGGGGTGTTACTGCCGAAGAACACTTCATAGTCAGTCGACATAGCAGCCATATGAGTCGACTCCTTTGTATGAAGGGGCGGAAGTAATTCGCCACTCTTGAGATGTCCCAGAGGAGTGGGTACATGCTGGTACATGGCACAGGGAAATTGGTCGATTGCATTACATGGAAGTCCGCGCGCACGCCTTCTCGATCGTTACTACTAGATGGCCGTGGACGATGCTTCCCAAGGTGGGCAGGTAGGGGCTTGATGGGGCAAGTTGCGGGGTACATCGCACGTGAATTGGGGGTTCGCGTTGGTGGCGAGCGGGGGGTTGCAAGAGTGTTTAGGGTTGTCCAGGTGGGCGGGGAACGGCACCGAGTGGCAAGGGAAGGTATCAGTGATATATGCAGCGACTCACCAGCTAAATGTTCCTCTACTGGTACCTCTTCGAGTCCTACATGGCCCAGTGCGCTATTCCCACAAGGCTGAGATTTGAGGCGGCTTCATCTTATGCAATGGGGTAAAAATGCCCAAGTTCGTGTTTGGCGACTCGTATCTAGCAGCATGACGCATTGAGAACAAGTTATCGTGGGATACCGCTACGTATAGTCTGGCGAGTTAACGAATGCTCAAACAATGATTAGAGGATACTGACTGCGTTGGACTGAGTGAGAGCAGAAGGAGACTGGGAAGTTGTGCGTTGAAATGAAGGTTGGGCAAGCGCCCACGACTCCAACTATCTTTGCTGCGAACCTCCATGAACTCGTGTACGACGTTATAACGACTATGGAGAGACGGTAGTGAACGGAGATACGTGGGTAAACGATCGACCTTGCCTGCCTACGTATACTTTGGACGTGAGGCAACGGTAGGCTTATGTGTTGGCTCCCGCCACCCTTGTCACCAGCAAAATTTGCCGTATCAAGTAATGATGCCACGAGTTTGAGCAGATATGAACTTGCATTTACGTTCCTAGGGAAGAAACTGATACCAGAGAAGGCATAAAAAGTAGTCTGGTAAAGCGTTGGGCGAGACTAGACTGGCCAGCATGCTTAGTCAGTGTTCATGTAGACGATGTTATCGTCTACGTTCATATAATCGTCATCATCATCCCAGTCGACTTCCATTGAAACACAGCAGTCATCCACCTCCATTTCGAAGCCTTGAGCCTCTACCATCCGTTCAACTATTGCGTCTGAAACTTTGTGCTTTCCCTTGCCCACAAATGTGCCTTCTGGCTCTCGAATCGACTCCCCGACCTTAGACCCCTTGAGGACCCGCTCGCCAGCTTCTCCTATGCCCAGCGATGCTTGAAGCCTTGTTTTGAGCACCTGCGTGCCCTGCGTCACCGCCAAAGCCTGGTTGTCCTTGTCAACTTGAGCAGACGTCATCCATGAGTGCGTCTGCCAGGATACAGGACACAAAGCTCACCTAGCTGCTCACCCTGAACTTCGTGAGCCCTCGACCGAGCCTTTCCACTTCTGCCCTCGGTGACCGATTCAGCGGCAACGACGGAAGATGCTATACTCCACTCTTGCTCCCCACCTTCACTCATCTTGCCACCTGCAACAGTTAGTTATGAATTGGAGGCGTCAGCAAAACTCTTACTTACCTGCATTTCCATTGTGCAAGCCTTGCACGGACAGTGAATTTGTCCCAAGATTCGGGCTCCTTACCAACCGAACGACCTGCTGGCACAATGACGCCGCCAACTCAGCCCTTTCCGGTCCAAACGTTGCCCCCACACCTTCTGCGAATCGTAACTAACTTCAAATTGTTTCAAGCACACGACGCACCTCGACTGACACTCTCTACGGTCTGTACTCCCACCTCAACGGTCTGCCGGCCTGCCAACACGCTCGACGTGCCTTGAACACCTTCGAAACTGGTCTGCATTCCCCGGGGCCTCAGATTGGAGCTTGGGAAACCCTGTAAGCCAATCTCGATGTCTCTCGCCGTTGCTTCTATGGACACGAGGCCCTGGGGGCAAAGCTCTGGAGGACGATGGAAGCCAGCTGGTTCTATTGGTGCGATCTCTTCCTTCGTTGGTTGCGCGGTGGCTGTCTGAGAATGGGACTCTTGAATGATTTGCATCGTGGTTGGCCTGGTGAACGGTGTCTGAGAGCGAAGAGTTGGCGAAGGTTGAGTGGCGATGTGAGTGTGACGACGAGTTGAATTGGAACGGGTACACCGCAAAAGAGCACCGGCGCTTTTGTAGGCCTCCTCTGTCGTTCGTAGCTTCGTCGGCTGATCTGGCCAGTTCGCCGCACAATTATTACAGCTCTTGTTTCTCCAAGCACTCACTTTGGTGAGAAGAATATGAGACATCGCGTGCGGGTTTCTGCTGTGATTACCAAAAGTTTGCACCGATCATTCGGGGTTATCGTTAGTGCCCAGTCTTTCGTCCCGCCAGCTACTGACATCTCACCTTTTTCCTCGGATTCCTAGCCCACTCTCTCTGAGTCGACCCTTCGCCTGACTCCTTCATCTTCGATCATACGGACAGCATGCTGGCCAGCTTCAGACGACCGGTATAAGTTGTACTGTTGGATAGAATATTGGTCGGTGGGTCTGAGGGGCAACGAAGGGAGATTGCGACCATATGGACCAGACCCGCAGGGCAGAGTTAACAGGGAGGACAACAAGCACGAGCTCGTACAAAAACTGACGTACCTTATCTTTCTTAGCATCTTCAGCTGTGTCCCTCAATGCCTCTTCGTCAATGTCAACCCTCTACACAAAAGGCTTGTCAGGAGTCCATTGAAGCTCGGAGAAACAACGATGCACCAGTAGGGTACAGCGATGCGTGTGTGGAGGGTCTGTGAATCTGCAGGGATACGTACGTTTCATTACGTGTGTACTTATTGTAGCTGAGACCAAAAGAGGCTTACGAGGCTTACCTTTGACGTTTAGATATGAGGTCCGTTATATTCTTCTGAAGTTACCCGCCGGAGGCCATAAGATCCAGTCGAGGTTTGCAAACACTACCAGTGCCGATGGTTTCGACCAAAGAGAGCGCATCAACGTCGGGGACCTGGTCGAGGAATGCCAGGTGGAGGACATATGATCTTTTAGGGGCGGCGAAAACCTGAGGACAAGAGAATTAAAGCAGCCGGAGGTCGAAATCAATAAACGAGGTGGAAGCATCGCTTGATTGGGAGTGCTACTTCCGGTTCCTAGATCACTAGTAAGGTCGTGCCCACCGCCTATACAACATTCGACAACGACAGCTACTTGTCAGCATTGAAGATTCACGCGGAGTTGCACAAAGTAATGCTGGCAGGTAAGTACACGTACACTCGAGCTTGCACAACAACTGCCATACCCTGTCCCTCCTAGACTGCGCCTCGATGGAAGAACGACGTAACTGAGGCGGTGCCAGTGTGTGGGATTGCCATCGAGGCGTTGAGAACTTGAACCCTGCCGAAGCACGTCTATACATGTAGGTCAGCAGGATGAGGTTCTGACGGCGGCAAGTGCGTACCAACGGATATGATGTGTAATCGGGAAGATGTGTAGCCTCGGAACATCCAAGATGCGGCTGTTGAAACATCCACCCATGACGTAGAAAGCCTGCGAGGCTGATCAGCTTTATTTGTAAGTGTGTGCATACTAATAGCAGCTCAAATCGCAAGAGACTGACCTTCGTGGTCCAGATATGTATTCGGTGATATCCCTTTCGAGCCCGTGCGTCAAAATCCCTTGTCAGGGTTGTGCTGCTCATTTTCATGGAATGTCAAAGGGTCAATCAAGACTAGAGGGCTGCTCGAGAGATGGCCTGTCGAGGACAGACTATGCTTGAACGGCGAAAAATTGACGAGGAATTAAAGAGAAGCCAATACTACGGCGTCCTCTGCATCTACGACGTTCGACAACTATGGCAGTCCGTCTGTATCAAATATTTGCGAGAGGTCACAAAAAAGTACTCACTCACTGTCCCACGATTTGTACAACAATCGACCGTATGTTTCACTGGAACTTTATGAGATCAGCGCACCAAACGATTTGAGCAACATTCCCCGCCGTCTACAACCACAGGACGTCAATACGAACTTGGGCTGGGAGGGATGATCGCTTACGCACAAAACTTTGACCCATCTGCGATGCGTCCCTCTGGGGTCGAACGTCCCGATATGACATCGAGCCTTCATTGGGCAAAGGCCTGAGCTGACTTCGTGGAACTTCGAGAGATGTTCAGACCTTGTGCAACAAGACCACCGATGCGTGGCTAACAACCGCGATCGATCCCCGTATGTAAGAGAGGAAAAAGCCTGTTAATCTACTTCTAGGTCCTGTTGCGCTGGTAAAATCAATTACTCTTTTCGAAAAGGAATAACCGGCTACTGACTAGCCTTGTTCCTCTTTCGACGCCTCCCAAACCTTGACCAGGATAGCCTATACACACAATGGCGCGCTTTTCTCCTGTTCGTTCGAGGCACTTATTCCTCTATGCGTCACCTGGAATCTTAGGAGCGGGTTTTATTTCCAAAGAAGAATACATGACAGTGATACCTAAACGGGGGACGCTCACACATCTCCAGGGAAAGATCACCTGCAAGTACTCAAGTTGAAACATGGGAGGAGTGATAAGAGAGGTTCACGTGGTGAGAGCTACCTCGTTGAATGACCGAGCTAACAGGCATCTCATTGCCTGACACGCAGAGATGTCTGAATGGACCAGACTATCCCTTCCACCGTTTTCCAAGCGTGATTCTCAGGAATCCTCGCCTTCTTCCTTGTGAAGCGACTTCATCCTGTGCCACCTGTAAAAGGTCTACGGGTTGTCAGTGTAGCTAAAATAAGGGAGGGAACTAATGGGCGCGCTACCTTGGACATGGACAATGGAATAAAAGGGGGGAGAGGGGTGGGGCATCGGAGCGGCTGGTAGCCACCTCAGACACATGTCATACGATCGGCCTCGCCTCCCAGAACGCCGGTCATACCTGCTCATTCGCTCGGGTAAAACCTAAGATTATTTGGCAGTTATTAGATGAAGGCGGCAGACCTCCACTCACAAGCATCATAACCATAGACAATCATAGCGCGAACGGAGTTTGTAGCATTTCACGCAGCTGTGTGGGGCACGCAGGCCACGTCGAGTCCCCCGGGGAGCTGCCAGTATTGGTCTCGCGTGATGGATTCTAAGCGACTCATGTGTTCACTGAGCAAGGATATGTTGACGTGGTTATCGAAGCCGGCAGTACGAGGAGATCTGGTCTCCACAAAATCAAAATATTGGCCTCTCGAGTCAAACTCCACTCACAGTTCGGTAAAAAAAACTGCCTACTCGTTGAACAGATCCTATTGGGAGGC